>QYAP01000143.1:0-72070 GCA_003988905.1 Hymenotorrendiella dingleyae
GTTGGTTGTTGAGAAAATACGTGTCAAAGATAGTGGGTAGTAAAATAGGAAAAAGTGATCGGCTCGGTGTCCTGATCGGCTCGGTGTACAACCACGTTAGTTTAAATAATAATAATATATAACTTCTAATCTATGAAAATATTTATGATGAATTTAATATAGAATTATTATGTATATATATGTGTGGAAGTATGGTTATAATAGAGTTTTATAATGTGGGTCACACTAAGCGAAGCTGATTAATCTGTGTATACGTGCATAGTTTCACATAAGTATCTCCCTGCTATGCTCTGCCAGATGGAAATCACTACTTCATCACATCACAACGAAATCGGCGCGAAATCGCAGAACGGTGGGGACGAAGTACAGTGCACTAGTGTAGCAGAATACTTATTAGAAGAGTGAAGCGGATGTTGTGGGAGTAATGGTAAAGGGGGAAGTGCCGAGGGAACTTGCTACTACCGAAATACACTGCACTACCGAAACTCGCTATGCTATCGACAATTTATTGAAGTGAAATGGCGAGGCAAGGTTGTTATTCACTTCATTGATTGAATGCATTGTGAGGGGTTTATGGTACTGCATATCTGTGTTGAATAGACCCACACTCTCCAACGAATGATTAAACATCCCATCAGAGTATGCAACCACCGAAGTCAGATCAATCTGCCCAAGTCAGCACCTGGTACATGGTTTAATCGCATATCGACACCAAAAGCACCCCAGTAAATCTTGACAGACGCAATTGTACCGTATCACCACTTTCATTCCTCATTTGATTTCTTATATATAAAAAAGAAATGTATTACAATGCGCTTTGCACCACTTACTCGCTTCCCCGCTCGTGCAAAATTACAAAGATACTGCGCGATTTTAACTACCTTCTAGGATTGAGAAATTGTAAATTCCACTTGCTCAGATTCACCTTGCTTTTCTATTTTTTCACTCCCATCATCCTTAGACCGCAACCTCAACCACCAACAAACCGGCGGAAATCGCTGTTGTCCAAATCAAGAATGATATGTTCGGACATTCCGGCGGTTAGAACTTAGAAGCTGATAGGAGAAGTATCAAGCTCACGGGAATAACCGAGTTATAAAAGCGAGGAGAGGAGGAAGTTAATTGAATCTTTTCGATAAAGCTAGATTGACTAAGCTGCCGCTATACGACGATTTAACCTGGACTATCCCAGTGAATCGAAGAAGAAATTTGTGGAGTTGTATTTACCACCGAAATACACTTCACCACCGAATCTCATATTACCCACAAAACTATCCCATCCCACCCAAATCCAAATACAAACCCAGATCCTTCAACATCAACTCTAATCCTTGCTTACGCGCCGCTTCCAACTGCGCGTCTGTACTTACTGGTTTGCCTTCGCGTGATCGCGAACAGCCTTCTTCTCCGCGTCAAAGGGTTTCTTTCCACGGGCCACGGCCCACTTGATCGTAGCCTATTCGTAACGCTGAATTCGCACATGATGCTATCTGCCTGGAACATCAATACATGATTTGCAGGCGCCAAAGACTCCTAAAACCACGACTGCTCTTATCTCTCACTTGTATCATAGCGTGTACCGCACTTTGGGAAATCTGCGTGATTCGAGATTCGAAACTGTTAAACGAGGGCTTTAGTGCAATGGTGAGGCGAAGTAAATGAAATGTATAAGAGTTTTTGAAGTTCAACTATCGCTCATCCATCTTAACCTAACTATCGCCTGAATTACGCATATATCTCATCTTGGGTATTTAGTATAACTCCCACCAGCTCCTATGCTCGCTTGATTATTCTCTCAAAGGAAGTGAAAGAAGCTAGCCGGAAATAATAACCCGGTCCTAGATATATATATAAATTGAAAGTAATCAGAATCCATTGACCATACACGGTACACCTCATCTCCGACAAAACGCTACACCAGCTACACAAGGATGGGTATCTGATGGGATTGTAGGTGGAATGTTATACTAAGATAATCTCCGAGGGATATCTCTTCTTACTCTTTTTTACCATCAAATTCTCTCTAAGACTACTACGCGCGAATACAGTTGCTGCTGCAATGAATCTCACCACCGAAAGAAACATCACCACCGAAACACTATCCCTCGTATCCTTCAAGCTAATATATTCACCACCACCCCCCACCCCAATCCATTATCAAGTGAAGTGACGACCCAGAGACGACGAATATACATCTACATCTACATACACACCGTAAAGATGCTTTTGTTTTGGGCAGACCAGGCCTCCATGATGTCTCGACATTTTTCGGATGATATGGTTTGCTGACTTGGACGTAAGAGGGGAGGGGTTTATATGTGCAGAGAGGGAGGGAGGGGGTTCGGAAGTTGTTAACTTGTTTCTCAGGATGTTATATCGGCCCTTTAACACCTTTCTTATTCCTTCATAACACTCTTAACTCTTCCATTTCATCCCAATTATCAAACTGGCATTATACTTCCAAAAAGAAATCCACTTACCTCCCTTGAAACTACCATCGAAATAAATCCTTACCATACCCCCATCCCATTTCCCCTTCCCCCCGTCCCCTCCCCTTTCCATATCAACTCACCCCCAACAAGCAAACCCCGACCCATGCTAAGAACGTTCGCCGAGAGAAGAAAACGCAGGAGTAGCTATAGGGTTGAGCAGGTATAAGTAAAGCCTGAGAAAGCAAAGTGAAGGAGAGGTTTTATCAAGAATCTCGGTGATTTCGGCGAGGACTGTCAGAGATTTGGAGGAAATCAAGTACGAGAAGGCGACGATGAAATACTACGATCAGTTGGGAAGGCAAATAATTCTCCCAGAGAAAAAGTCACGCGAAATGTGTATGTTTACGTGGACTTCTTCCAGATTTCTCTCTTCTTCGCCATCAAACCCCACCCAAAACTCCTCCCAACATATTTACCACCGAAATAAACCCCACCACTGAAACACCACCCCTCGATTTCCCCATACCTTAAAAAAAATTCACTTCCACCTCCCTACTTCCATCACTCCCTTCCATTACAGAACGTGTAGGTCGATGTTTTGTGCAGACCAAACATAATTGGTACTCTACTTCTCCATGGCATGTTGCTTTTCCTTCTTCTTGGCGCAGATCTTCTGTATAGAACGCGGCAGTGGGGTTGAGTGGTTGTGGTATGGGAAGGTTATTAATATAGTTAGGGGGGGATTGGGTAAAAGATTACCTAAAAACAAACAAACAAAACAAAACACTTAAACCCCCTCCCATTTTCAAATCCCCCTAATTATCTTCCTAGAACCTAAATATAACCTATCTAAGTATAAACACCTTTTACCCCACCTTAATTGAAGGCCAGCAAGAGCTATCGAGTTGCCTTTCAGATAATCAAACATAATATCTCCGCCGCGGAAATATTAATATAGGGAAAGGAGTAGATTAATACTGAGGAGAGTAGGAGGAGTTTTTGGAGTTGGTAGAAGATAGGGTTGAGATGGATAAGGGGATGGTTCTGTAAAAGTATTTGTCTATGTTTTGTCGCCGAGATATAATACATTACCGAAATCCAACACACCACCGAACCCCCTCCCCCAAACCAGTATACCCACTTCCCCCTTCCTCCCCTTCACCAAATCCAAACCCCCCTCCATTCACCACCCCAACCCATCCAAAACTAATTTCGCGCACGAAATCTTCAGTCCAAGCGCCCGTCTAATCTCTCGATTCTTTCTTTCCGTCCACAACTACACGAGAAGTCAGAGGAAAGAGGGTTGTGTTTTATAGGAAAGGGGAAGGAGGAAGTGAACTGAATAACTAGCGACTCAAAACTCATATCTTCCCACCCCATCCATCCATCCATCTCTCCATCCATCCATCTCTCCATCCATCCATCTCTCCATCCATCCATCTCTCCATCCATCCATCTCTCCATCCCATCCACCCATCCACCCCATCCCTCTATATTACCCTCAAAACACTCAACCGTACTGTATACCATTAGCAAAAGGTATACTACAAACCAAGATCATTGCCCAGAATTCGCGTGGACCTCTACAATAGAAAAACCAGTAATTCACTTAACAAATTCCAAAAACCCACTAGATAACTTCCAAATAACCCTAACCTCCCTAATACCCTTCCCACCCACTACTTTATGCCACCAAAACCTAATACACCACCGAAACACATCTCACCACCAACCCCTCCTCCTCTCTCAAAAACCACAACCCCCTCCGTCCACCCCCACCAAGCAAAAGAAGTGAAATGTAAAACAAGGCGTTGGTTGCAATCACCTGCCGGCAACCAAAAGACCCTTCCGTTATCAAGCCAGGCAGGTGACATGAAAACATTGCCGTTGTGATACCACCAATCTCTGACACCAACAAGAAGTTGAATCTCTGTCTACCTTTGACTTTGGTTTTCCAGTCCAGTCCGGCCTTTTCCTCTGACGTTTGTTCAAGGGTGATGTGCTTGTTTCGTAGCGTTGTCAAGTTCTGTGGCAGCCCGAGGATCGAATCTGCTTTCGCGAGCACCGTGTTGTGATGAAAGGTCCAAACGAGCTTGTGGATTGAGGAAGGGCTAGTAGCAATATTTTATAACAGTAAATATCCCCAGGTTATGCTAAAAGACCGAAGTATATTTGATGAAAACGACAATAGCACCGGTAAACGCGAAGCATGGGGAAGATGTAACAGACACGGGTTCAGTATATTCTATTGATATTCTCGACGCTACGCCTTGGACCATTCCTCCACTCGGAGGTGGAACGCAACATAGCAACGCATCTAAAACAAAGTGCTCCGAGCCAGGATGTCCAACCCGACGGCAGCCCAACAATACACGATGGACTGACCCTCCCCCATGGCCCAGGACATTATTTCGAAGCATCAAATCCCCCACCGGCGAGAACAGCATCAACGGAAAGCAGATCTACACTTCAATCATGTCAGTAAAATCCTTCAACGAAGAACAGTAATAAAAATCAAGATAGTAAAGGCCTCAGTTGAAAGATGAAAAGTCTCGAGTTTTGTCAGCATCCGACACGAATGTCTTCAGCATTAGCATGGAATGTAACATCATAGGCGCGCGCACAAATTCTGACCAAAAAGAAAAAATCATCGAACATACCTTGTGATCAATGCCAGCAACTGAAAGTCGCTCACACGCAGCTGTATTCTAGGCCAACATTGTCAGCATGTGTCCACTCCCATCCTCAATGTGTGTCGACAGTATGATTCCTCCTCGGCATCAATTCAGGTAATCGAACCAGTTTATTCGGTCATCGTTGAGACTCCGTATTTGATAGTACATGTTTTGTTCATCATCTGATGCCCGGCCTCGTCTCATCGTATCGCAAATAAAATGTGTACTCACAATAAATCCCTATCTTCGCACCATTAGCTTCCACTCAAAACAACAAAAATCTCATCAACACAACGTAAAGTAAATACTTCATCAGATAGTCCGTTTGGTTAAGACAGGTTAATCACCACGATAGGTAAGATAGGGGCGACACGAAAGTTCATCATGAAAGTAGGGCCGAGGAACGAAGCTCAAGGCGAGGAACGAAGCTCCAAGGCAGAGGTGCGTGAAAGGAAGAAAATTCGGATGCGGAGCTTACCTGTTTGATAATTTGGCGGAAAGCGAAGGACGGATGAATGCGCATCCTAGAATTGATGGCGATTCAATGCCGATGGGTTGTTGCGCAATTGAATGCGCGCGTCGTGGGTTGCGCGTTGAACGTGGAAATGTTTTGGAAGAGGAAGAAGATTTGGAGGTCGAGAAATTTCAAGATAATTATTTTCGGCGGGCGGATCCGCGCTAGGCTCTTAGCGCGATGCGTCACGTGCAGGATATCCGCCCCACTCGCTCTACGATCGGCAACGTGAGGAGAGCTCGACCAATTCCACCACTCCTCGGGAAAAGAGCATACTTACAAGATAAAGAGTCAATCAACGCACTTTTGGTTCAAGGTCTACTTATTCTATCTTCACCGTCTAAAAAGCTCAACTTCACTCTATGCATATTTTTGTCGCCTTTGGGTTATGATGTCTAAAATCCAGCCTTCACCATAATCAATACACTTGAAAAAGAAATCACACAAATGAAAAAACGCTCTGTGTAAATTCTAAGCAGCAGCTAATCCATAGATGCCGTAAAACGCCCCATGTTGTAGTGAGTATGCCAAGCAAAAGAGTACACCACCAAACCATATCATGATGCGTACCAATTCCATTTGCGTTGGAGCCGAGCCGCGCCCCCTGATAGATGCCAAGAACGAAAAACCAACGTTCAATACGCCTTTTCCGCTCCTCTTTTCATGCGCTATGCCATTGCCCTGTATTCCATGCCCCAAGGTGCTGCCGCTGCAAATCGTACATTGTTTGACCACGTCGTTGTTTGTCAAGCCTGCCAGCTTGCGCTCTCGAAATTGTCTTTAAAGTGACGCCAGACGTAAATGACAGCACGCGCCAGATGATATGAAGAGAACATAATAACCACAACGCAAGAACACCGTAACATGCCACCATCCATTTGCCAAATCCTACTTCAACTCCCGCAAGTGTTTATGACGCGCAAGGGGGGAATCTCATGAAAACCACGCTACAAAGTATGTAAAATGCAACCCCGATGCAACAATAAAAACCGTTTCTTTCGGGTAGATCGGTTTGAAAAGAAGAAATATCAAACCATGCCATCGCCAGACATATTGAAGCGAGTGCGGTAATAGAAAAAAAAAGAAGAAAAAACTCCAAATCAAAAGCCAACGCCTCTCGCAATGTGGATATGATAAAATGTCTACCTTCCCATCATGTATGCAGGAGGTAAACCATTGTGACCTCCGTTTATCATGGCTGGCGGGCCACCAGCCATCATTGCGCCATTAAACATGGGTCCATTCCAACCATTATTGTTGCCCCCAAATGAAGCCGCACTATACTGTCCAGCAGCACCATTCATAGGGTTGATGTTGTTTGAAAAGGCCATCCTACCAGGCCCAAGTCCTGGAGGAGCCGAAAGACCAGGTGGGGGTCCACTGGCAGTACTGAAAGAAGATCCTTGACCGAGCATGGTACCATTAATTCCTTGCATACCCCCAGGAACAGTAGAAGGACCTGGAGAAGACATTCCCTGACCTGATCGTACTCCAAGAGGATTCTTAGAAAAGCTTAGCCGAATGCCACCCTTGATGCTGTTGTGAAGAGGATGTCCATAAAGTTCATGAAGTGCCTTTGTTGCAAATGAAACATCTTCAAACTCGACAAAGCACATTGGACCATTTTGTTTAGTTCTAAAGCAGAGTCGTTTATAACCACGTTGTTTTGAAAACATTGCTTTGAGCTCATCCTCGGATGTATCAATTGGAAGATTACCCACATAAAGCGTGTTGCATGGTGGGTTCTGATCTGCAGGATTAACCGGCGGAAAATTATGACGCTGGTAATGCTGACTGCCGAGCTGATAGTTGACAGGAGGTCCGCCATTGGTCGAAGTACTTGGCGATATAGGATTTGTATGTTGAGAAATGGAGGATAGAGGTTGTGAGAAAGAGGACATTGGTGCTGGACCCGCAGCATTCGTATTGAGAGACAGACCAGCCATGCGAGAGATGGGGATTTGAGGGATTGTCGGTCTACGCGCCTGCACCAAAGAACCATTTTCTGCGTATGCTACAGGATCCTTGAGAAGTTCACCAGTTTCGTCATCATCGACCGAATCATTGTTGATTAGAGATTTACCAGTGACCCGGGTTCTCTCATTCAAATGATTACCAATGGGAGATTGCGGAGAAAACAGGCTTTGATAGTGAGCGCTAACCTCGGGGTTGGGTAACTCGTTGCTTGCATACGAACCATTGGTCGGAGAGACTCTTTGATTCGTTGGAAAGTTTCCGTTATATCTCGATGTTTGACGAGGAGTTGGGCCTCCAGATGAAGCTGTTGATGAAGTAGAGCTTGATGCGCCATTGTTCGAGGTATTATCAACGGTGTATCTTCGGGAACCTGCGGGCGATCCGTAGAATATTTCGACTATCATATGCGCATCATTTTCAACATTGGGTTTCCCGTCCAGCATGTTCTTTGCCTCGAGGGCGCCTGCATGCGACTTGAAGCGTAAGACTGCAGAACGAAATCCCGCATCCTCGGACTTTTCAGAAAGAACCTCGGCCTCAACAAATTCTTTTGACCACACGACCATCAACCTCAGCGTATCTTCAGTTGTATTGAGAGGTAGTTTTCGAATGATGACGGATGATGGAGCGTTGTTGTTGAATGCGCCGTTTGATGCTTGCGGGTTGCTGATACCATTGATCGAATCGTTCGCGAAAGGAGAGATATTCATGGTGGCCATTGATAGTGACTGGTAGGGTTGCTGTGTCGCATTTGAGGTACGATAGGCCTGGCCAGCTTGGGGATAGTTGGGAGGGTTCATGGCATGCTGTGGTGTGAACAAACTTGCGCGATCCAACGCGATTGATTAATCGTTCTGCGAATTCGGAGACTGGGCGCTGTGGCGACAATGGACCTGCGAGGACCACGTCGGACAAAGGTTGTAGAAGTTTGCAACGGTGGCGTCGTCGCTGAATGGAGGAACGCGCTCGAGCTTCAATCTCGCGACGTGATGTGGGGGATACTAAGGCGGAGTCGGAAGGCGGAAGCGTCGCGGATCTGTAATGGAGAATCGCGAGCGGGTGGTGGAAGATGGGACGAGAAGTAGACGCGCAGATGCTGTACGAAGGAGAGTCCTCGACGAGGAGTGTTGATGGTGATGCGGAGGTGTGGTGGATGGTAAAGGGAAAAGGCCGTCCACGTCCAGTACGGGAGACTCGAGGATGTGGGAGAGAGTTTGGTGAGATGTGAGCTGTCGAGTCGGGTCGATGAACTTTTTTTTCCCAGGAACGCTGCTGCTGCTGCTGCGATGGACCTCCGTGCGACCTGCGACCGGCCAATCTTTTGTGGCTGTTTGGGAGGGTGGGAGAGAGAGAGAGAGGTTTACGTAGTGGTGCTTTTAGGATGGGGATGAATGCGGTCGGGGGGACGAGCCGGGGCGGACTGGGCTGGACTCGAGCGCGCGCGCGATTGCGACGATGATACAAGCGGGTATCGTGTGGTGGTGGGTGGAATGAAAGGAACGGCGGGAGACGGGAGCCCTGCGCAAACAGAGTGAGGTTGGTGAGAGAGTAGGGAGCGAGGACACGGAGAGTGAGTATTGGGAGAGGAAGAGTGAGTTTGTGAAATTTAGTTTGGGTCAAAGTGAATGAAGGTGTAGATCAGGGTGACGGAGCTAGGTGAGGGTTTGCTTCTGGTCGAGACTTGATAGATGGACCTGGGGGAGTTCTGCTCCCATGGAAAAAAAGGTGGGTGTAGCACGTCCCGTTGAAAGGGCCTTTGTATATGATTGGCTTGCAGGGATCCTACCACTGTTCCACCCCTGCTGCGATTAGCTTACCTTTTTATTTATTCAAAAAAGCCCAAATAGTCTACAATCCCCTTTCTACCGGTATCTTCTCTATTCAATCACAATCAAGTTAACCAACACTCTTTTCATATATATTTAAGTACTTGAGGGCGCCCCCAAGACCCCCTTCTTAACTCAAATCGTTCGCAACCCCACAACCACCCCCACGCAATCCGAGGAAGGCATGGCGATTGAGTACGACGGGTAGTGAATTTGGATCAAAGTGAATGGAGGTGTAGAGCAGAGCGATAGACTTGATGTGAGGTTTAATCGAAGATCAATCTAGGTCTAGCGTCTGTCTGTCTATTGCCTGATAGATGGAACTCTCACCCTGTGGAGTTTGCTTCCCCAAGTGCAAGGCGTGGAGAAGTCTGGAAGTGGTGGTGTACGAGCGGTTTTCGGCCACCGTAGAACCCACCCCCCGGCTTATCCTTATCCTGGCCTAGTCTATCGGACAGAAAGAGCAGCGCCCCTTTTTCAACGCCCGCAAATCGCAACGCTGCCAGAAACAAATCGGTAGACAGGAGCCAGCCCTTTCGTCCCGTCTGCTCCCCCAGACTTGGCCCTTCGTCGCAATCAGCCGCCACGTGCCGAGAAGGAATTTCGAATTTCTCCATCAATTTTATATTTCCCCATATCGAATTTCCGTCTCGATGACGGCCATGATACCTGAGACGCGCGATGCTGTCAAGCTGGGCCTGCAATCCCAACCCTCCTCAACCCAACGCTCATGGGCGTATGTTTCGGCTTGATATCTAGCCTTGCTGACTGCATGATCCAATAGACGACCGGTGCTCAGAGCTTCTGGGAACAGCTTTCTTGTGTAACCTCAACTGGAGGGGGGTGTGAGCCCTATCTTTGATCACATTTTCCCTCCCTTTCTTTTTCAAATCGCAATCTCCTCGGATTCTCTCCCAGCTAGGAGCCGCCGCCTCGATCCGTTCCGCATTCCACAAACCCAGGGTTTGCGAATGCGTTCCTCGAAATAGCATCACCTTCCAAGAGGAGCTTCTCGTCGTCCCAAACACCACTGAGACAGTGCGAGCTCGTTGAAATAACGTTGACAGGGTCCACGCTGTGGCTACCGGGCGACCCAGGCGTCAGAATAGCACCCCCCCAACCCGTTTTCTAAATCGATTCTCTGTCACGGCACAATGGGCTTTAGAATGGGAGAGGTCTGGAAAACGGGAGAGATTTTGTTCGCGGATGACGCTCTCCCATTTTGACCTCAATTCTCTATGAAGACCTGGCACAATCAGGTCAAAAACGAAGAGGCTGGTGAGGGGGGTGGTCTAAACCAATACGGTATTCCAGCAGAACCCGTTTTCTCGTTGGTTGGCGCAACGCCATCTTATCTTATGCCCTATGGCATGGCAGCGGCCGAAATAATCCTTTAGAGGTTCTCTAATTCGTACAGGTAGTCGAATCTGCTCTGGTCTACTTTCTTGGTAACGGATCACATTCTCGCTAGGGCTAACACCTTCCGGGACCCGAAAGGAGTTCACCTCTCAGTCTTATTCTGGGAAAGATGCCAGAAGAGGAGCGGGGGAAGTTTGTCTCGTGTGCTCTTTTCTGCGGATTGCATCGTACATCGTACAGCGTTACAACCACCTCTACAACTCATGGCTCGCGCTTCTTGAAGCGAACTGATTCTGCGGATAATTGGATCGTCGTCCGGAAAGTTTTGGTGGAGTACCCCCCTCCCCCTCCACGCGCACGCTCCAGGATACGGGGAGGTCCCGAGCTTGGCTGTGACCCCCTCCTTGCAGGCTGCTTTTGCCCAGGCCAGCTATACTCGATGGAGTTTGTCGTTCTGCAAGCCCTCCCTCATCCGTCATCCAAATGGACAACCTCAAAGTACGCCGCTCTGGTACCCTAACTCCATGCGATAATGGGTGGGATGAATTGGGTGAGGGTGGGGAGAGGTAAGCGATGGTTGAAGTTGTCGAGTCCTCAATTGCCTATCATAGGTGCTTTGGGACAAACCACTATGCCGCTTTCTTTCTTTCTTTTCTTTGTTCCAATTTGAAGTTCCTGATAGGTCCGTATGCGAACGTTGACAGAAGAAGTCTACAGTAGACAGCAGAGCGAAAAGCGGCACTTGAGAGTAGTGCAATTCTATCGAGGCATTCTTCACATGCAGGAATAGCCTCTACCGGTACAAAGCTAGAGCTCTTCACAATATCCTTGAAGAGACTCTAAAAAGACTGGGATGTTGGGATGAGAAGAGACTACAGACTACCGGTACTCTTTGAAAAATAAGGAACTTGGCCCCAATAGTCGATACGAGGAACCAGTCACGATATACAATTCTACGAGCCGGATACTATAAAATAGTTATGGAAACATACGTACCGGTATGGTGAAGGAAACTTTGAACTGCCCAGCTTCGAGAGGCATTTCTCACGTTTCGGGCGCCGCTTTGTTGCCAAAGCCGCCTTTGGTCGATAAGCACTGTTAGCGTGGAAATGTACCTTACCTCTCAGAGACATGGGCTGCAGAAGGGGAACACAGAGCCTTTGTGCGTGATTGGCTACAGAGACACCGTTGTTCCACCCCCTTCAGCAACGGTGCCCACTCTCTCTTGGGCCATCTCCCGTCCTGAGCGCAATTTGGATTTGGATGCGGTCTGGCCCCGGCCCCGAATGCTGTGTTGCGAAGCACCGCCTGCGAGCTGCAGAAAAGAGCGTGGGACAAATATTACCGCAGCCAAACAGGTGAGTAGGTAGCCCAAACTGCGTCTACAGCAACTGCGTGATGAAAGGTTTGAGAAGAAAAGTATGGCGCTCTTGAAGTGAGTATTCGGGACAAGCCAGATTCAGGTCGTTGGACTTGGAGTTCCTGGGATCAGGGTTTGGCGGATGTCTGCTGATAGGCCGGGGCACTCGAAGGTCCGTGAGCTGCATTGGCGTGAAGAGACTGGGGATTGCGAGCTGTGGAGAATACACATACCCCACTACAGCATCACTCGCACATCACAGCCAAACTCGGGACTTCTGGGGAGAGACAACGTCAGTTAGGGCCCAAAGTAGATCAGGTCAACGGCTTTTACAAATCGCATGCCCAAAGAAGCATCATGACAACTGGACTTAGAACTACGAGCATCGCACACCGTCAAGACGCGCAGGTTCAGCGTGTTTGCTTTTCTTCCTCAACAACCAGTCAACATGACGAACTCTATCTCGCACAATGCACGCAGTCCTATCCTGCATCTCGCTGCACCTCCAAAAAAGCCTCAACACAACTTTGATCCTCACGCTAAGAGGCTGGAGGAGGGGCTGGATTCCACCAAACTCGGTATCAAAAGGAATATGCTCGTTACGTGCATCCCAACACAATTGATTGTCATCTGATACCGATGAAGGCTGCTTGAACTCCAGCAACCAGGCCCGAGGGACCATCCAAAACAGGTGTCTCCCCCGCCACACACACGCAAAGGGAACAAAAGAAAACAAGTCCATCGTCGTTAAGGCTGGCCATATCACAGCGGCGGCAATCATATGTGACTCGAGCCAGGGCTACTTGATTAGCAACCACATCCGTTCGTTTGCTACAATAACTGCACCCCGGCCTGCAACCTGCATAACCGCGAAGAAGAAAGACTACGCATGAGGCACGGAGCTTTCCTGCCAACCTCCCACCCACACGAAACGCAACCGAGTGCGGCATGTTCATCGGAAACCCTTACCTGGCCTGGCAGGTGAAAGATTAGCTACGTGGGGGTTTGCACAGGTATCGTGGTGGTCAATTCCCAGAGCTTCATTTAAGCATGACGTGCAGGAGGTACGAAGTACATGAGATTTGCAAAGTGCTCTACGCAGCAGATCAAGGTAACGTGAGATGCAGATTTGTCTAAATTTACCGCGAGTCTTTTTTAACGTTGCTAAGAATTTTTTTTCGTTTGTAGGTGGTCAAATGACCAGCGCTTTTGAATCGTTTTCAACGTCTACAAGTGTACTTTTCTCATCCTGGCTCTCTTCCTTTCTCACCTGAACCGAGATCGTTTCGTCGCAAATTCTCATTACATTGCCTTCGGTTTCCGCTACTACCTATGCACCAACTCATTTCCAGCTCATTGATTATTCCACCTATCGCATATCATTTCAGGTTCTAGTACTCAATCCTTACACATCTTTCCTTTCTCTTCCTCATCGTTTTCCGCCAGTCTTTCTATACCTCATCTTCTATCTCCGTCTTCCAAAAAAGGTGAAAAACGAGTATTGTTTTATTCAAGTTTATTCTTCGTCTCTTTCCTTTCGCAATGGCAAAAATGAAAGACTAGCCCGTTCTCCATTCGTTCTGCTACAAAAAGTATCACGAATATAGCACATACCGTAGGAACTGGTTCATATAGACCGGAGTCTCTGTGAATCTCTCGTACTAATCTTCATTCCGCCCGAATAGTCTGCGAGAATTAGCCTGCCGGTCAAAATAGAAGAGCAGGGCTACATCCTAGATATTATGTTAATAATACTAACGCTGAACTCTGCAAGCGGACGAAGATGGAACTTGGATTTTTTCAATCGAAAATATCGATATAAAAGGTATACAGAGAAGAGATTAACCGAAGTAAGTTTGGACATCGAAACGCAGTAGTTTTTGATGAAATGAATATGAGAGGATTTCATGGGGTTGTTTTAGAGTTGGTTTGGATGGAGATGTGCAGATGATGGTTTGAAAAGGTTGATGAGGGAGTTGGTTGGTGTACTGTATAAGTTCATATACTGTACCACCACTTATTTCGGCGGTGAAGTATATCTCGGTAGCAAATCCCACTTCCTCTTTTCTATCTCATATAGTCAGCCTCTTCTCCCCCCTCGATTTCCTTTAACCTATATCGATTTTTCATCCGAAGCTCTACTAGTAGTTTCATCTACATTGCCTTTTTCGTTCTTAGATTAGCTCTTAGTCTTTGAGGCATTGCGTCAAGAAAACATTCTCCTTCTGATGGTTGTGTAACAATGTGTGTCGTTGGCTTGGTTTTGGGTGTCGATGACTTGGTTTTTTGTAAGGTGGAGGTAGTGGTGAGTGTATGGGGATTGGGATTAGGTGAGTGTTTGGCGTGAGGGATTGGATGAATGATGAGGAGATGGGATGGGATGGCTGGGTTTTCTTTGGTGTTGTAGGGGGTTTTTGGGGGTTGGGTTGATGAGAGGGTGGGGAAGGAAAGGAAGGAGGAAAGGGGATGGGGGGTATGTTTGTTGGAGAAGGTATGGTAGGCTTGAAGTTTCTTCATTTTCAAATTCACTTGCGCTTTTTTTACATCTTCATATCTTCATCTCTCCTTCTATTCAAACCAAATATTATATTTATAAAAGCACAAGCACCCTCTGTCTCCTGATCCTGTATACCCTTCACCTTGTACCAAACTCCTTCGCAAGGACCACTTGCGACACGGAACAAGACTTCGCACTTTTGCTATTACGTGTAAGTTCGTGATCGCATCGAGTTTGTGGGGGAGTTGGTGGGGGATATTGTGATAGCAGCTAATTATGTTTGAACTTGTTATTGAGTTGAGCTATGAGCGACGTACTTTCGACACGATCACTAGACGCCATGCAGAGAAGTACGTCTACTATAACCCCAGAGTTGACATTCTTTATCTTGGGGAGTCGTCCTGCAAATCAACCTTGGTGCAATTGATGCGCAAATCATCCTTAACATCGCCGGTCCCGCGAGTTGCCATCCGTGCCTCGGGTCAAATCAAGGATGGATTGGTTTCGGTGGTGAGATGGGTTTTGGGGGTGAGATTTGTTTCGGTGGTAAATATAGGGGTTCGGTTGAAGGGAAGAAGGTGTGAGAGGAGATGGGAATCATTTACGATGTACTTAAGTTTCTTTACCCGAGGAAAAGAGAGTTGATTAGTTGCCCATAGTTAACTCAGGTCTGCAACAGACCGGTTTATTAATCTGTTGCCATCGATTTGGCTTTTCTTGGTGTTGCATTAAGGGTTTATATAGAGAGGGGGGTTGGGGATTGGGGATTGGTGAATGGGTAGGTGAATGGGTTGGGGAGATTGAGATGGGGGAGGGGGGGTTGGTTTGTTTTTGGGAGGGGAGGGGAGAGGGTATAAGTTTCTATTCTGTTTTCCTCTTTTCTACGTTTTACTCTACCTTCTGTTTAAGACTCTAATAATGAAACATCTTACACAATATGATATTAAGCTACTTAACACGAATCAGCAAAATCAAACCCTCCCAATCTATTAAGGAGTTAATATATATTTCACAGGACATCGTTGAAGAAAGTAGTTCTTTTAACCCTCTACTTGCACGCAAGAGTAGAAAGAGATACGATGTTTATCGCTAAGAAAGAAAAAGTATCGAGGTAGAGGGTTAAAAAGAGAGGGCTCGGAGGAAAGAACGGAATGGAATAGTGAATTGTGAAAGAACTTCAAAATAGATGACCAACACATTAAGGTACCAGCAACATGATAAATATCAGCTGCAGCCAACTAGAGAAGAAGGCAGAGGACGAGATGACGGAAAACCCACACACGCAGTCTGGGATTCTGGGACAGGAGAGGAAGAAGGTGGCGTGGAGGTTGGAGTATGTGGAGATTTAGGTTTTTGGTTGAGTGAATGAAGGGATTTGGGATGGAGGAGAGAGGAGAGAGGAGGGAGGGATGTTTGGAGTGTTTTGGGGGAGGGGGTGAGAGAGGGGGTTCGGTGGTGCTGTGAGTTTCGGTAGTGAGATTTCTTTCGGCAGTAAATAACCCGCCCAAGTTTCCCGAGTCGTATAGTAGAAGGAGAATGAGCTATCTTATTCCTATAAGTTATCGGTATTTCGTAATAAGTATCGCCGATATCCTGTAAACGGATGGATCTACTGAGGGTGTTGAGGAATTCCTCGATTTGATATCTTTTCGTTGAGTTTAGTTATTCTCATAGTTGATGCTGTTATATACTTTTCTTCCTTTGGCTTAATTGGGTTCTATGTCTCTTGGAGTTTGGAGGCTTGGATGTTGTTTTTGTTTTTAAACTTCCCATTCTGCGGGTGTTTTTGTGCGATGAGTTGGTGAATTCATTATGGGCTATGTACTAAGTATTCCTTAAAGGCAGGATGACGTTCCTTATTTCTCTCCAAGCACTGGGAATCTGCCTACAATGGATGTATTCCGAAAATTTGGAAGTTTTCGAGCAAGTGTCCCCCCCCCCAACATTTCAACATTTCAGTTCGTCAACGTAGAGGCAGATTTTTTCTTGAAATGCCTAGGTTACAAAATCAGGTGTTGGTAGAGTTGGATGGGTGTCTGGGCGTCTAGGTTTCGGTGGTGAGGTTTCTTTTGGTAGCAACTCCAACCTTATTCACCTGCTACTCAATCTAATGTAACACTATTCATATAGCAAAATTATCACGCCAGCTTGTCACAACGACCCCCGGATTACCTACCTCCTTGATATTTGCTTTGGGTCCAAGAATGGCAGGCGGTGGGGTTTCGATTCACCGCTGTCATAGACTGTTGGTTGTTGTTGTTGTTATGGCGAAGGTTTACGTTCATGATATTGCCCATTTTTTGCTTTGATGGGATTTTTGTAGTTGGGAATTTGGGGGTTGGGATAGGGGGGTGGGGTGTTTTGGGGGTTGAGTTAAGGAGATGGTTTGGTTTTTTGTGTTTGGGAGGTTTGGTAGGTTGTTATTGTGAGGATTGGAGGATAAGGTGGTTGGGTGGGTGCGGAGTTGGAAGGCGGAGATTTGGATTCAATGAAAATGAAGAAAAGGGAAAAGAAAATAAATTTCGATGAATAAGCTGTCGGCGTTTGGAAAGGAGGTATTGGGCTTTGGGTTCTATATAAGAAGTCCATAAGCGCTAGAGTTAAGGAATAATATATTCTCAACCCGTGCACCTGGGCATTTACAGGAGGATGCTTCGATTTCTTCGATTGCTTGTCTAGTTAAAGTTCCTAAACTGGCGCTCGCTGTTAGGTTAAGCGTGCTTGTAAAGTTGGAGGGAAGTAGGAGAAAGTAAACGAGTTATGTTTCAAAGTGAATCAGAAGGTACACTTTCGGTAGTGCACTTTATTTCGGTGGCAACTATACATGCGAATGTTCGCTCCGCATTTCTGAACATGTTATCCACGCCTTTATGATCCTGCGGCAGGTAGACCATCCACGCAGTTCCCTTCTTGACAAAATTGATGACGTGGGTCGCCACGCCGCATGTGAAGCCATTCACATTGAGGAAAGAGTTTGGCCAGTTTCCATGGTAGACTTCAGCTTCGTAAGCAAAATCTGACAAGCCTCAATGGCACATCAGCAAAGCCATTGTGTGCTGCATGAAGCTTGGATTGTTCAAGAGAAGTCCGGTTTCGCTCGTGCAAAGAGAATTGACTGTAATACGATTCTGGTGAGCCAGCTTTCCCCTATACTGTACCTCGCTAACGAGAATCCCTTTCCATCCTCCACCTTTACGCCCCATGACAAACAAGCCATCCATCTTATTATCCTCAGCCAACCGCATTTTCTCAACTCGTTCTTGTGTATATCTTCTGGTACTGGTTCGATCGGTTGGCAATTTGAGAAAACGGTGGACAACAAGAGCTATTTATAGACCACCACCACGTCCTGTCAATTGTGGTAATTGGCAAATTGAACGCCTTCCTAAGAAATGTGCAAGAAAGAAAGTATGGTCTTTCTCTCATCCATGTCAGTATCGTCGACTACCGTGACCCATCCGCGAGCTCACGTTCCCCATTACTTTGCAGTTCCCAAGTCAAACAGTCAAGCTATGATATACCACCTTTCAAACTTGGCATCATAGCCAACATTTCGCATTATAAAAGCAAGTTCGATCGTCCAGCAGAAGCCGAATTCAACAAATTCAACCAGTTCGTTAACATCCACCCATTTTCGGGAAGGGAAAAAATGCAAGTGTGTAAGGCTCACGATGTGTAGCTGGAGAAATTGTATAAGTAGTTTAGTAGACGGAATTGGGGAGATTGAAGCGGCCAGGGTAACAAAGATAGAGTTTTGCGGATTTTGTTTTTGGAAGATTTCTTTGAATGGTTTGGTTTCGGTGATAGTCCTTATTTCGGTAGCAAAAACCTTCTTCTAGGGAATTCCTATGACAGAAGTACCTGTCAAACCTTCACCTTGAAGTATGGCTCTGTGGGACTGTTACCCCCTCCGAAATTTAGTAGCAGTTGAAGAAGCGCTTGATACAATGTATGACTCCACTCCTCTTATGCCGACCCAAACATGATTCAGTGTTAAACCCATGACCCTATGACCGTTGCCTTCGCGCTTATATAAATAGCTGGTAAGTTTCCCCGTGGCTTTTATATTATTGGAGCTTTTGTTGGTGGAATTAACATCTCTAAGACACGTGAATTTGTTAGCTCTTGTTCGTCGATTGAGATGTTTTCGTTCGGAGTTTTAAGCAGTTCGAGCGTATGTGATCGAGACCTTGAGGTTCGTTGCGGATATGCCATGGGTGAAAATCGTTTCACTTGTATGTGTTGAGAAGTATTGTCGATGGGGAGCCTGCATTGTGCAGTGTGCAGAGGAGAAGAGAATATAAATTGATGGTCAGACCCCCCTCCCATATCCATCTGCAACAGTGTACACACGATACGATTCGCAGCCACCCCTTGGCTTGTGGATGCTCTGCCTTTTTTTCTTGAATGCTATTGATTTTGTTGGCACAGGCAAAGCACTTTCTTCCAGTCTATCTTCAAAAACTTCGCGGGCTTCCATTCTGGAGTGGCACTACGCATTCGGCAGTAAGATATTTTCGGTAGCAAGAATGCCATGGTTTCTGGAAAATAATAACAACTTGTTAGCCTTGCTTTTTGTCGATGGACTGTCTGGTATGAAGAAGAATCCACTGCGCCTGTCATTACCTTTGGGCCCGTAGGTGGTGGAGTCGACATATTTGTACTTTGAACTGGGGAGGAAATTGAATCCAAAGAAAGTGTGGTGACTCAGCGTACCACCATATAATATCTTCGCCGTTCTTCGGCCCAACATTTTTTTCCTTTGCGCAACAATAATCATCTACCAAGACGCTTTCATGGCTCGCAAATCCTTACCGCATTAATTCGTTTAAAGCGCTCCCTTCTACTCCCAGCTGAACCTAAATCTCTCGAATTTTCGTACATACCAGACCTTCCAAAAAACAACCCATACGCGGACTCTCCATCAGTGATTGTCAACATCATTTTCATAATTTGGGATCGCCTTCATAGTTTGATAAAGCAGATTAGCCTTGATATTTTGATTATTAGCGTTGCTAATTCCCAGGTCCACTCCGCGTCTGGATACTTGGTCGGACTTGGCGCAAATGATGTTTGGCTAGTCCATGCGTACGGGTGAAAGTCTTGATTTGCTCTAGAATAACAACGCAGAAGATAATAGTGCCTGTCTATGTACCACGAAAGCTGGCATATATCAAGTACAGTAATTCATACAACTGGTTCTCCTGGCCGGCGGAGGTTGGAACAGACAGCCCTTTCGGTTCTCTGATGTCCTCGAGAACGACGTCTCTAATGGTATATCGGTATGTCTTCCGTGTCTCTCGATATAGTCTTCGTAACAACGAGCATTCTACTCCTTGTCCCAGTCTATCTCACCAAATCCACATCTGCACATTCGGCGCCCGTCCATTCAACCAACTCGCTGCCATCTCCTGCTCCAACTCCAATCGCAGGCTCTCCACATACCAATGCACATGTCGAATCTCGCTCGCAACGGTTGTCGACTCCACATCCAGCAGTACGCTCTGCTGCCCATTATCATGGACCCTAGTCTGCTGGGGAACCCGCTGAAACTCATCCTTCCTCAGTACCAGCGCCACAGTCTTCAGATTCCGACACTGCTTCACCTCGCTGATACTGTCATATCTGAATGCCCTCAAGACCTCCCAAAGCTGAGAATCTATGGCGCAATGCAGGATTTTATCGCGCTGAGGCGACTGCGAAAGGTCGAGCGCCAAGTCGCCTTTTGGAGAGCATTCTAGGCTGTCGAAGAATATGGTGTCGTGCGCGAAGTCGACGAAGACGCAGGAGGGGACAGAGGGCGAAAGTTTGAGGTTGGCATAGGCGTCTAAGAGGAGGTTTCGTGATTCGGAGCAGACGTGGAGGAGTGTGGGAGGGGCACTGTCTGAGGTGTATTGTTTGTGTCTGCGCGAGTAGCGGACCGGGACGACGCGGGGGTCAGGGAATGAGAGTTTCCAAATTTTGATGCGTAGTTCGGAGGGGAGGCTTGTGAATTGGGGGAAGTCTGTAAGGGCCGTCATTGTTGTGGTAGAGTGGTGGTTGTTGGATGTGTTGTTGTTGTTGTTGTTTTGAGGTGGTGGTTGGTGGGAGGTCGAGATGCGACTCCCGAGGTTCACGGACGTCACTGTATAATACATTCACCCCACTAGGTTGATAAGCGGCCACGAAATTAGGAGCGAGAGCCAAATTGAAACGGGAAATGAAGTGAATGAAAGATAGATATCTATCTCTTATCCAGTAGCTTATCTTTGTTCTGAAACGTAAATTTCAAGTTACCGCAAAGGTGAATGTGGCCTCAATTGAAGATTAAATTTCGACAGGGTAACTTAGTTGTGAGAAAGAGGTTATCGGCAAGCGAGAAGAACCCGATCCAAGCCTCCACATGACAGGATAGAATGGGACTTGGCAAAGAATCTCTTCGAGTCTACATGATATTGAATTGTTTTTATTTCCCTTCGTATTTCAAAAACATTTATTTATTCTCCGTCAACAATATTTCCGATTGCTTCATATACGGTAATCTTACTAATTGACGACAAATGACAGACATCTGTATACCTGTACAACAATATCGACATACTGTAACTAACATTAATTATCCTTCAAAACTCCCGCCGGCTCATCCAAATAGCCGCAATCCGTAAGAACTCCACAGGACAATACCACAGATTACACAGAAGTCCGAATCTCGACCCTATTTATAGAGCAGCAAACACTATCGCAGCCAACATACCCATCCAAGCCCAAGTCAACGAAACACCTTTCACCGCATCACTTTTCTTCGTCGCCGTCGCAGCGGCAGTCCCAACAGTCGCCCCAGCTCCAGTCGTAGTCGCCGGATTCGAACCTTTACTCCCAGCGGCAGTAGCACCCGTTGTGAATCCCTTCACCGTGCATCCCTCGCCCAAGGCGCCATTGTCGTAACAACCTCTCGGATCAACACATAGGCTCAAGGCAACATCCGTATCTGCGTCGAAATCGGGAATCACAATGCCGGTTTGGATGTAAAAGTCGGCTTCGGACCATGAGCTGCTCGACGTCGTTTCGCCGGCGGCGTTGCTGAAGAAGGTCGTGGTCATGTAGTCTGTCGAGGAGGTGATGGGGATGGAGTTTGGGGGTTGGAAGAGGATTGGTGGGGGGTTGACTGTGAAGTATGTTGCTGGAAGACGTTAGTATGTCCTTGGAGAAAATACCCCCAGAAGAGTTCGAACTTACAGTAAGAGAATTTTGTATTTGTACAAGTCGGCGGTTGCGTAATAGTAGCCTGCGCGAAAAACACCGAACTCACACTCCCAGAACTCGAAGTTGTAGTCGGTATCGCTCCGAGAGATGGCTCTGGACTGATTGCCACGTTGCTACCAGAAAGGAACAACTCTACAATAGTCACACCGCCATTTATATCATCAATATCAGGAACAGTAGTCACAGTCGATATGGGAGTAACATCACCCGTTACTACCACCCCAAGATCGGTTTGTGTATAAATGAGGTCAGTTTCCAAAACAATTCCGTCAACCGTGTTCACAACTGTTATGAATTCATATTGAGTTGCAATCCAACAGTATGCGGGCGTTGAGAGTATGAGTGTGAGGAGGAGGGGAGAAGTGAGGGATGTGAGGGAATGCATTTTGGGAAGAACTTGAAGGTTGAGTTTTGAAAGGGAAATTTGGAGGTTAGGAGAAGAGAGGAGGGAAAAGGATAGAAATATTCAGCCGCACCGTTACCTTTGAAGTCTTTATACCCATCCCGAACCCAAGACCTTCAAGAGGGTTTTCGTTGCACTATCACCCTCGCCCCTGAACATAATCCCGATACCCAAATACAGCTTCTTGTTCTCCCAGGCATCTATGAAAACTCCAATGTAATTGGAGGCTGAGAAAGTCTCCGGCGAATAGCGCAAAAGTGCTAATTACTTTTCTGCCCAAGTTCAGAGTTGCAGTGCCACAGCTAAATATTGGATTCCCGAAAGTGGAAAGGGGGAGCTTAGCGAGTCCGAAAACTTGCAGAGGAGGATTAGGTGAATGGTTACTTTGCTGTGCGGGATTGGATAACTTCACACTTGGTAATCACCACAAAAGGTCGTATTGTAGTGATATCTTTCTGATGTTTTTGATGAGTACGGAACTGGAGTTTTGTGTAGCAAGAATGTGACTAGGGGACATGCTGTTTTGCAGTTCGAGATTTATGGCCAACAGTCGTGACTATCGGACGAATTTGAAGTGTATTGCGATAGGTATCGAATTCTAATCGAGTCCTAATGTGGTCGGACTGATAAGTTGGAGATCATTTCCACGATAGTGAAGGACAATGCATGCACTCCAGTGTCACTCGCGTGGCGCCCATGTGCCACGAACCGTTTCCCTCCGCATTATTCTCCCAAGAGAGGCAAAATACCCGCCTTACATTTGTGCAGGATGACTGCATAGCAACGGGGTTCAAGATTGGACTTTAATAATGAGAAAAAGTTGCATACATACGGTAATATCATATGCAAGTAAACCCGTACTCCGGTGATAAATGGGCTTGTATGACCTTAAACTACTTGAACAGGGGATCTCAGCGGATACTTCATACCTTATTTATGGCACTCAGACAATTGTAATTAAAAGCGCCATCCGATTTTGAAGGCGGTTTGGAAAATAGCCAACATCATGCAGGGTTTCGGACCACTGATGACTGCAGCCGTTTTCGTGCTTAGGAAAAAGCGGCCCGCATTTCGAACTTGGGCCAAGAGGAAAGTTGAAAGTGCGATTTGGCTGAGTGCTATTTTTGTCGGTGCCAATGAAAAGGGAAGTTTAGCCAACGAGCAAAAATAACGACTCGTTATACAGCGGCACATTGTATAGCTAATTTCGCTTACGGGTACCGCAACCTTAAATTAACACCTGCCAAGATTACTATTAATAGGTATTGCGGGAGGCACAGATCTGAAGTTCAGCCGTAGCTGTGACCAATCGTTGCACATGTAATTTTCCGCCTTTCTAAATCTCCTTTGTACCACGTTAGGAACTTCTCATCAGTACTTAGTTGGTATGAACAATTTCACAGCTGAATTGGGGGGGGGGGCGTCTCCTTACTATAGTAATTGGTTTAGAACGCCCCCCTCTCCCGTTTTAACCTCCATTCTCTTAAATATCCTGGCATAATAAGGGTTAAATTAACGAAAGTTTTGAAAACAGGGGAGATCGGTCCATGGAAGAAACTCTACCATTTCAAACCTTATTCTCTGTGAAGGCCTGGCACAATAAGGTTAACAACGGGAGAGGGGGTGCTCATGAAGACGGTATTTGGACTTATCTGATTTCTGCATCTTGGAAAATCGAAAACGGACATACATCATCGTGATTGAGTCTGCTCGGCTAAAAGCCCCTTTACTTTGTTGCTTTCTAACCCACCCCCACAACGAAAACGTCGCTAAACCATTTGTATACTGCATTTATACACTCACCCTAGAAATCCGATAACTCCTAGGAAGCCATGTATCAACTTCCTCCTCCTGACCCATCAAAATTTGAACCAGCGCCTCTGCAGATTGAAAAGTGAATGCCATCCCTACAGACCATCAGTGCCTTATGCATTTCAAAGAGGTGAGTACGTACCATGTCCATGAAACCCAGCGCAAATCCAAAGTCCCTTTTTACCAGGAGCTTCGCCAATGACCGGATGATGATCCAAGGTATACGCCATAATCCCGGTCCATTCTTGCACTTCTTTTCCATCTTCACCCCAGGTCTCTCTGCTGTAATACTTTGCGGGAACTTCGTGCTTGAGATACTCTGAGATGACGGGGTTAATTATTGAATCATCTAAGATTGAAAGTTCCTTGTTGGCTCCTAGTCTACGTCCACCTCCTATTGAATTATCAGTCTGCTGTCTTGGATAGGATTGGGACTCGTACCGAAAATCAGGTCTCCCTCTCCCGAGGTGCCATCTGCTCTTTTGTGAAAGTATTCGAAGGACTCGAGGCTTTGCAGAGCGCAGCCGTTATCAAGGACTGGGTTACCAGCAATTTTGGAACCAGGCCGAACTGCAGCGATTTGTCCTCGAGTAGGATTGATGAAGTTTGAGAGGGGCGGGTAGAGGGCGCCGGTATAAGCATTCGTTGCCAAGATGACATTTTCAGTCAGTATTTCTCCTCTTTGCGTGTGTACCGTCCACCGGTACTTCCCACCGGCTTCACTTCTTTGGCTTACTTCCACAACTGGGGTAGTTGTTTGTAAATTGAGGCCTTTTTGAAGTGACATCTCCAGAAGTGAGCAAACGAATCGATATGGATGAAGCTGGTATGCCTTGAATGCCACGCCGCCCACAGCATTTGGAATACCCCGGTTCTCTCTGGCCTCTTCCGCGCTCCAGATTGTATGCTCTGTCAAAGGCATCTTATCACCACCCTTCTCAGAAACTTCCTTCCGAGCCTCAATCGTCGCCACAGTTTCATCGAAGACCTTCTGCTCCGTATAGACAATCCCCGCTTCAATCTGTCTCAAGTCACACTCAATCCCCCTTTCTCGAATGAAATTCGTCACATTCTTCACATTCTCCTCCTCCAACCTCTCTAATCTCAGAGCCTCCTCCACACCATACTTCTCCAAGTCATCTTTGAATTGATCAAACCACGTTGTATTGCACATACCGCCATTGCGACCCGTGGCGCCACTGCAAGTTGTTCGTGCTTCGAGCATCACGATTGAGGCGGAGGGGTTTTCGAGCAGGAGTTTGTAGGCGATACTTGCACCGGTGATACCGGAGCCGACGATGACATAGTCTGCTGATTCTGGAAGTGAGTCGGTGGACCGTAGATTTGCGATTTTGTGTTCTGGGGTTTGCCAGTATGACTTTGTTGGGTTTGGATGGGGGAGTCCCGTAGGGAATTTTGATTTCGTCATGGTGATGTGGAAGGAGATTAGTTGAGAAGTGTGCTTGGGAATAGGGGAGTGAAGCGAGGATAAATAGTCCAACATTTGAATCCAATTGCGGCAAAGGAGTGGATGACGAAATCGTATTTCGAAAGTGCGAGAAGGACACCACCCCTGTGATCTGCGCCCAACATGGCAACAATTGAGTAGAGGATAATGTCGAATATGGTAGGAAGATCTCTTATGGACATCTCGTCATTGCAAATAACATACCATACGCGTAATTATCAGGCAGAAACTGAATTCTAGCGTTGGGAGTGTGGGGATAACCCAGCTTACTTGCATAAAGTTGCTGCCTAATTTCTCGCCCTTTCTTGACTCGCAGGAGTCTTGTGTAACAAAAGAAAGTCCAAACCACAAGAGACAGTACCTCGTAGAAGCATAAGATAGCTCGCGTGGACCTTCCGCCATAAGCTGAAATGTTCGTTTTGTGTAATCTGAGCGAATCATTGGTAGTGGCCAGCCTTGGCTTTCAGTGCTGTAACCACCCCTCCAGAAATAACAACGCTCGCTTTTCCTTTCTACATAGCAACTGGAAGAAATTCAAAGGGCAAGCTTCGTTGCGCACTCATTCCCACAAGTGATCGATACTAGGACCAAGGAGAGAAATTTCGAAGATCGATTCGCACACCTGTAGCTTTTGCGAAAGAGTAAAACACACCAAGGCTTCCAAAGCCCTTCGTTGTATCCACATCACTGCTAACGATCCGTATGATATAATCTTCGCCCGTACCATCTTTTTTGTCATTCTTGAATGTGTCCGAATGACGAGTTTCTCAACAGTTTCAGCTGGCCGTTCAACAACTAAACTTTACACCGCGTCCGGCAAAGAGCTCCTTCACTAGTATAAAGGATTCGTTGTCAGCACTTGGATCAATGCCAATAGGCGTGACCAAATGAGGATTCAACTTGAGCTCTACAATCGATAGATCCTGGGGCAATCCACGTGCAATCCAATCGTTCAGAGGCCGGTCAACTCCCACGGTAACGTCGTGAATAATAACGCGTTCCAATGATTTGGGAAACATCTCAGAGAATGCGCGACCTTGGTCGTCGTCGTATGCAACAGCTTTGCCGTCGGGTGTTCGGGAGAAGAAAGCGTTGGATTCGATAAATTTGAGCTTCGTGAATTGGGATAGTGTGCTGATCGGCCAGTACTCTGAGAAGCTTAAAGGTGACCTGGTGGGCTGTATTTGCCGGGTAATTGTCAACTCAACTAAGGAGTCCTTGAGATGGGCAATGCTCATGATTAGCGGTGCTAGGTCGCCGTTTAACCCTCCGATAATCGTGGACTGATTTTCCACGAAGTTGAAGTTCACTTTGAGAATTTTTAGTGAGGCAAAAAGCCCTAAAAAGCTCCCCAGGGAATCAGGGTAGCTATAAAAATGGTCCAATGATAGACTTGTCAGATGGAACGGGACCAAAGGTTTCAGTTCCCAAAGACAGGAACTAACTTTCAAAAATCTGAGATCTTCGACCGTGTATTTCTTTAGTAGGTCAAAGTCCAAAACCTTATCACTCGAGAAGATTCCACCATCCCGGTAGTCGGAGACCCCATAGACGGAGACAGACTTGACCGATGGTATCGAAAGGTATGGTGCTACGTCACGAAGCAAATTTGCTTCAATTCGCGCCGTGCTCGCGAGAACCACAGTTTGCAGGTTGGATAAGGCAAAATGCGACTGCAAGAGAGTACCCTTAAGCTGTAATTTTGCCGCATGGAGAAGGTACTTATCTAACAGCCCGTAGCCCCAATTACCTGATTTGACTTCATGGTTGAGGAATCGTATCTCCCGGACGTTTGGGATCATGCCAAGGAGTAATGTAGTAAGTGCGACCCAGCAGCCTCTCTTCAGGTCGCTTTCAAAGCTAGACCCAGGGAATATGTGTGTCGCCCCCATGGTACCCAGAACTACGCCCCAATCAAACTGGGCCAGGAGATCGATGTTTGTAACCACAAACTTGCCGTCGTGACCGAACTCTACACGATACGCATTACCAATGTACCGCGTGACGTAGCACCCCAATGCAGGCTTAGACATAACACTGCGAAGAAAGAGAAGCAATCTCTCTGAGGTCGGATCTCTTTGCTCAAATGTCGAGTAGAGGGTAGGTGTACACACAGAATTGAAACTCTTAGAGCTGGATGACAGGGACGCAATAGAGGCTCGACAGTCGAGTTGATTGAGAATCGCGACAATTAATTCACTGCTGAGTCTCTCGATGTAAGACATGGTTGCCGGCAGGGCTGTCGCGTTGTGAAGAAGTTGTATCCCGTACGCAAGTAGCGATCAATCGGGGGGCATGAATGGTTGATGTAATTTCAGCAACGTCGAATCTCAATAGGAATGGCTTAGAGGCGTGAGCATGGCCCGGTAGATTTGGGGATGAGATGCTATTGTACTTACGAAATGTTGATGCCAACGTACGAGTGCGGACCAGTTGGCAACGTGCCAACGTACGGAGCATACGCGAGTATCGAGTAGTCACATGCGGGCGCTTTCAATCCCCTATAGCTCAGTGCCTCGTTGTTGGTTAAAAACTAGATGGTTGGCATGAAGATATCACTTGAAGCTTCTTGAGTCCTGGTTGTTGCCTGCTACGATGGTGTCGCGCTCTAGGGTTACACGTATTACATAATCAAGAACCCCACCAGATCCTTCAGCCACAAATTCACATTCACGACCGGCGTTCCGACGCGAGTGTAACAACGCGAGCCTCATCCTATTTTGGCCATACCATTGGCTCTTGCCTTTTCAATCGCGACGATCACGAAAACTCTTCTTTATCGATTGTGAGAGTGCTCAGGTACTCAGCTTCTGCTTCAGTCTTCAAGGTGCGGGTGCTGCTGCGTTGGACAAACTGTGGCAAACGTCGCGTCTCCCAAGTAAGGGATGGATCTTTGTGAGGGCAGCGAGTAAGCCGCTCTCGACCTTGAATCTCCTGTATTTGCAAATTTCACTGCGCTCTATTTGAGAATCTTCTTCCCTGTCCTCACTGGCTTTGCTAATTCGGGTCATCCGTAGATTTGATCTTCTCCTGTCGAAAATTTCAAGTTGAGCTGGTAGATGGCGCAATCCTTTCTCAAAACACAAAAGCATACAAGACTTCATTTCTACTTGCTGGAGTTTTGAAAAAGTTCAACGATGTTGCATACGTGTCCCACTCTTCACGATGAATGCCTACACAAACGCGGCGATAAAATTCCATGCATCGATCTGGTCGTTGCTCTTCTCTCGCTACCATTTTCCTCGAGTAGATGACATTCTTGAGATAGTTGGAATACTCAGTAATAGGCAGGATTGTCGCAGTTGAATGTCACGTACGTCAAGTTTCATGTTTTGCTGAAGGTGCTGTTGCAAGATGCAACAAATTAGGCAGCTGGGGAAATATTTCTTGCTTTACACCTTCTGCTCTAAGACCCTTTCCGACCCGCCCTTTTAGTTTTCCAACTTTTATGTCTTTCTGCACTTAGTATAAATTCCCCAAGCGGCGTTCAGCTTTTCTCTCATGTTTTCTTATGACATCTGACAGCCGTAAAGAACTCCTTGCAAATTAGGTGCCCCACCACCTCATTGTGCCAAAATCTGCATGTCTCGTGTGGCGTCGTCAATGTCAGAGTTACATGCCCTAAACTACAATCTAGTACACCTGCACTGGATCATTTTCAGCTCAAAAATTTGTTCAGCGCAAACGTCTTTCAGTTGGGTGGGTCAATCTTTTAGGGAAGTGAAACTTCCGGCGCCGAGATGAGCATTTTGTCATTTTGTGTCATGTGATTATTGAAGGGGGCGGATCACATGACACAAGAACATCCTACAGCAAGCTTGGAAGTGCTCATGCCTAAATAGTACTGGTAGTGCATGTTCGTTTGATATTTATGTGTTTTTAATAATGTTTCGTCTTGACCGGGGTGGTATTGTCCTATTCGGAATTGAGTGGGATTTGCGCCACATCTGGACGCTTACTTTGACGACACCGACATGATATGATCCTTCGTGAATTAGTCACACTCGGCTATTCTGCAGAAAAACAGATCCCCCGTTTTATTGAAGCTCTAACAACGTTTCTTGAATTTGGTTTCTCCTTTAATTTTCCACCACCGTGGTCCTGCAGGGCAATTGCTCCTTGCTAAAAGACGGGGTAAGCTTCAGCACCCACGGTCAGACATGAAAATCCTTCGTGTTCAGAGGCAATTTCTCGCTGTTTGGATCGTCGACCAGGGTTCCTAAGTACAATTTGAGCTCTTGCAAATTTATCAGAGTTCCATTGCTGAAGTAACTCAGCTCTGTGCTCCTGAAGGAGTTTATTGAGGATCTTTTAGGATTTTCATAAACCAAAGCTGCAACTGCTCCCATTTTCTCGTGGTATAAAGTAACTGCTCACTTCCTCCTAATGAAATAATTCACATCAAGCATCATTTCTCATTCCTCATCGACTATTGAAGTTCCCTCAACACACCATTCTTTACCAATACATTCATTGCTTGTTATTCCACTGATTCTAAATATATAATTGCTAATCCACGAACATGCTTCCTCCGTCTCGAACGGCTTCGGCTACTATCTTACTGCTCACTCAAGTCATCCAGGTAGCCGCTTCTGCTTCTTCCAAATGCAAAGACTGCAAAGATATCGGCTCTGACTCTTTCGGCACCCTCGCCCAATCCTACTATCCACCGGACGCAGAATGCAGCGATTATTTGATTCCGGTCGATATCGTGTCTGATAATTATCACTTCAATTTCACACAGTGGGATTCGGACTTTGACCTCGAAGATTTCCTCAGTATCGCGACGACTAGAGCATCGGCAGGGTTTCCTGGTGTCTTGGACGGTCCGACGACGGAGAGCGCAACTTATAACATTGCTGCGTCATTCTGTACCCCCAAGGTTGCCACTGGAAAGGAGAAGACCGTAATTTTGGCAACGCATGGAATTGGACCTGCCCGCTCTCACTGGAATTCTCCGTTCCGGCCAGACGAATTCAATTTCGTCCAGGCAGCAATCAAGGAAGGATATTCAGTCTTCTTCTATGATAGACTTGGTTGTGGAGCATCGCAAAAGTAGTCCTCTCCTCCTTCAATCTCAACTTCTCGCTAACCCTTAGCAGGATATCAGGCTACAAAAACCAAATCAACATCAACATCGCAATTCTCCAACGTCTCTCAGCTTTCGTTCGCGCCGGCAATTATACCGGCAGCATTGGCGCACCTGATAAAATCGCCCAAATTGGATTTTCTTTCGGCTCTCTCACAGTGCATGGAGCTATTTGTCTCACGCCAGAGATCGCAGATGCTGTTATCCTCACGGCTGTTGGCTTCAATGCGACGGGGATCGATGCAAACGGTCTTACGCGGTCTTTTACTCCCAGGATTGCGAATTTACAGAACCCGAGGCTTTATGGAGACCGTGATACGGGATATCTTACTTGGGTTGATCAGTTTGCTCAAATTATGAAGTACGCCTCCTTCCTCTAGTATCGTAAAATCACTAACGCTTCTATGTAGTTACTTCAAGAAGCCCAACTACGATCATGCGACCGTCCAGTTTGCAGAACTTGCAAAAGAACCTTTCGCCATCACAGAGTTCCTCACATTTGAAACGGGCCCTCAGGATGCAAGCAACTACACAAATCCCGTGCTAGCCCTTTCCGGTGAAGATGATTATATCCTCTGTGATGGTCTCTGCGATGGCATCTTCGAAGAACCAGCCATCTCAATCTACAGAAATGCGAAAACGTTTCAACGAACTCTTCTACCGGGTATCAGTCATAATATCAACTTCCACCATAACGCGACGGGTGCATATAAGATTATAACGGATTTCCTTGGGAATAATGGATTGTGAGACTTTTTTGACCGGTGCCAAGAGGCAGAAGTTGGCCCTTTTCGGAAGGCCAATTAGACGAGGGAATGTGTGTTTTTGTGTTGCAGGTCATGATTGGTTTTCGTTTTGCTCGCTTGTTTAGTTCTGCATTGTATCCTTGGTGTTTCGCATTAATTATTTGCATGCACGTTTTATTTCTCCGGGTTTTGCCTGTACTATTACACGAGTGATAGAATTTCGTTAGATTTGGGTTCTGGGGTAGAATATTCAATAATTTTCGAGCCTCACTTCGTGGAAAATGCAAGTGCATTCCTTAAATACATAAGGCTACGAGCTTAAAACCCTTCTCTTCTCTAAACTAGATTCGTTCGGGTTATGCAAGCCTTTGGATTGTTAACACATGGGAGGCACATCCGTTTCTCAAATACGCGCTTGGCGTACCTATAAAACTCTTTCTTTATTACTAGACCTCCATTGGAAAGTGCTCAACACATTCCGTGTCGTCATTCGTAATTGTGTGCGCATTGCAGTTCCTTTCACTCTTGAATCACTTTCGTTCCTCAATATCGGCGGCCACGCGTAGTTCTTGGCATTTCCTACCGAGATGCAGCAAATGCAGCAGGTGGGTGGTTCCTGCAGCCATGTCAATTTGGAAAACCGTTTTGGATGCAAGGTGGGATTTTAGCCTGGTAAATCTTTGCCCGCTAAGCCTTGTTTCCCCGCGATACAGCATTCCTCGCTTCAAGGGAGATCTGCAGAGCTGCGCAATTGCGAACATGGGGAAAATATCAATGGGATTCTAATGGGTTGGAGTGCATCTTGGCGGCTATTTGAGGCAAGTGCCAAGCCTTTGTAACTGGGGAGGTCTTGCTCTTTGCCCCCCCTTACTTTTGCCAAGTCATCAACCTTGAAGCGAGCCTATCTTCGAGATATTTTTGAGCAGTGGTGAGAGTTTACGGCTTAGTTGGACTAAACGACGCGTAATTTAATCAAGAGACAGAAGAGGTGAAATTACAAGAAGTATCAATATGGGTTGAAACCATCTATATAGTTGAAGTACTGCCGTTACAAAATGTAACCCAGCATCGAATTTCCTCCATATTGCATCTACCCAAGTTTTCCTAGTTGCAGAACTAGCCGATAATGAAATTCAGTATCATTTCTCTCATGGCCTTTGGCCTAGGCGTCGTCGTGGCACACGGAGACGTGGAAACAGCCGAAGAGATTTTCCGCCGCAACGTCTATGTTGAAGAGAAGTCGAACTTATTCCGCAGATGCGCTTCCAGTATCAAGTCTCGCGACGCTATCCAAAAGCGAGACACCAAGAGAAATGCCTTTGTCAACTCTTACCTTGAGAGCCGAGGTCTGGAGCCCAATTTCGAGAAGAGAATCGACGCCACCGACGCCGCAACTTGTGTACTTGCCCCCGAGCAAGAAGAAGGTCCCTTCTACGTCGCAAGAGAGCAAATTCGAAACGACACCCGAGAGGATCAGATTGGCATTGATTTCCTCATCGATATTCAACTCTACAATGTGAACACCTGCGAGCCATTGACCGATGTTCTTGTCGATTTCTGGAGCTGTAACAGTACCGGTGTCTATGGTGGCATCGCATCTGAAGGCACATTGGTAGGAGATCTCGCACTTGATATTTGCTCCTGGTATTGACGAAATTAGGGATTGACATATCTGCGAGGTTTGGTTGCACCTGATGAAGATGGCATTGTTCAAGTGTAGGTCAATCAGCGGATAAAAAGAACGCTCGGAAACTGATTTGTTGCAGCATTACGAAGTTCCCAGGCTGGTACTCAGGCCGTGCCCAACACGTCCATGTGAGTCTTCCGCCTAAGATACACTGTTTACCCGCGCTAATAAAGCTAAAGGTCAAGGTTCATACCAACTACACCGTCACAAACCAAGATACAGAGATTTTAGGGGAAGTCATCCACGTAAGTATCATTCTCAAAAAACATCCTCCAAACTGACAACTTGACAGACTGGCCAATTTGTTTTCGACCAAGATCTACTGACTGAAGTGAACGTCCTATATCCCTATACTCTGGACACCCAAACCTTTACCCTGAATGTTGACGATCGAGTCATAACCCAGCAAGCTAATACGACGGCTGGTTATGACGCTTTCTTCGTCATCAGCGAAACTGGAGCAACCTTGGCCGATGGACTTCTAGGCACAGCTGTGATGGCACTTGACCCCGATAGCGTTCCAGCTGCTGTCGGAGTAGGCGGAGGCGGACCTCCCCCTACCGCAACCGCAACCGGCAAGTTAACTTTACTTCCCCCCAAACTTTGAGGCCAAGCTAATTGATAAAAAGTTCTTGACGGTTAGGCTTCCTCCCCACCGGCACCCCTCCGTCGAAATATCGATAATAAAGTCTTCACTACAACACAGTGCATCGAAATGAATGGCAATCTAGTGGTTTCCCAGACATAAATGCTCTTGGACGTTTTGATAGGGGTAATCCGAGTAATGTCATTCGAATTCTGTCCTTTTTGCAATGGCACAGAGAGGAGGAAATCATGTTTATAGTTGATTTTTTCCGTTATAAGCAGAATAGTTGCATGGAATACTCTGTCCGCTTCTTCACTTCTCCAAATGTCTGCGCCGAGACGTATCCACGTGACTATAAATCATGTGATCCCCCTCCCTGTTTCGCTTAATCTGGTATGAGGGAATGGCCCGAGCTCTTCGTTTTAGCAAGTAAGGTATGATATCGTAGCCCTCCGTATTGTTAAAGCTCTCGAACTTTCCCTTGTAGCTTGCTAATGCTTTTAGATAGTTCATGGGCATTCTAATTTTGACTATGCATTTCAAAGTAGGTAAGCAGATGCCAGCCAAATCTCCAAGAACTGGTTAATTAACATGCGAATAGGTCGAATTCACTTCAAACTTCAATACAATGATCTCGATAAGCAGAGTCGCAAAAATATATGGAAAACATTCATCGACAAACGTGACTGCGTGTGAGTGTTATGCAAGTCTCGACGATGTGTGCTTGGCTGATGCACTGAAATGGAGACGGCGAAGAGGTACACAATATTCCAAGGTTGGTTCAAGGATTATTTTGTCGCATAGTTCGGAAAAATAGGAACATACTGTAAATATTTATGTGGCTCCCCGATAATTGTACACGGAGGACCATCAGAACCGTCAAGTTGGTACGTGCGCACATTTTTCGCTTAATTTCTTGCCCCCCCTGGAAGGATCCCCGCATGCTGTTGCTTTTGGTTTTCTTGTGCCCGAACTTTATACCATCTACCAGATCTGAGAAAGTTTTAGTGGAGCGAAAACTTGCTCACTACTCCTCAACTGTTGCTAATGCCGCATTGGATCCTACAGTAGTCTCTTGGTTGAGATAAATTGAGAAGATACGAGCAAACTTGCTCGATAAGCTAAAGCTTCCATCTACCAATTATGATGAACTAAAGGCCAGCTTAGTAAAGTATATCAGCAGGAGTTTTCGCAAAGTCATGCCATATCAAAACGAGAAGAGTGCGTCGCAAGATTAACACTTACTTTTTAATGACTCCAAACGCCAACATGGAATTTCTTTTATTTCTTGCAGCTTTATGTCTATTTATATCGCCATCGCTAGCATTTGGTGTCGGTTATGGAATTACAATGTATAAACCCGTCTGTGCTTGGGCATGCCACGATGCAATTTCAGCGTTGCCTCTTGCATGTTCTTCCCACGAGGAGATGAAAGGAATGGGTGGAATGATGAGCGAAGGAGAAGTGAGCACTTTTCCCGAGTGCCGAGCAAACGATACGGCCTATTTGACTACTCTTGCTTGGTGTATTAGTACCAAATGTGCTGACTTTCGCGTCAAACCGTGGAAGCTGGAGAAATATTGGAGCGATAAAGCGACTGAATCTCAACATAGGAGTGTTGAACCAAAATGGAGTTATTCTCAGACGCTCTATGAAATCAAACAGCCGCCGACCGATGAATTTGTTGAGGATGGAGTCTTGAATGCGACCTCGGTCGTTCCATATGAAGCCTGGAACAATCAAAAACGAACATTGGAGACCTTCGCGGGCCAAGAGACGACTCACGTTAGATATGGGTATGTTCTATGAAAATTGAAGCTGTTGCTTTGATCACTGGTGCCAAACATTCAAGGGGCTGATAGTAAATTTATCTAGACTTATCCTCCTTATCACCGGCTTTGCAGTGCCAGTTGCTTTCACTGCAGTTGGATACGTCCCCTATACGTCTAAGATACTTTCAAAGTCAAAAATGTATCTCGTCTACCCCACGATCGTCGGAAGGTACCACAACCAACCACTTCCCTTCCTCCTTGGGTACGCTCCAACTCTCGGTCAAATTATTTGCGTATTCGCTTTCTACGTCATGAACATCGTATTTACAGCAGCAAGCTACACCTCTGTGCAACCAAACACTTGGTACAGCTCCTCTTACCAGGAAATTATGACGTATATCTCCTATCGCACCGGAATTCTAGCTTTCGCTTTGGCCCCACTTGTCATATTGTTCGCTGGAAGAAACAACGTACTACTATGGATTACCAATTGGCCACATTCCACGTTCATCTTACTGCACCGCTGGATCGCTCGTATCTTTGCTATTCAAGCCATCCTCCATTCAATCCTCATGACTGCTGTCTATGTGGACATGAACTCGTTCTCCTCGGAGAGCAAAGCACCTTACTGGATTTGGGGTATCGTTTCCACACTCTCTGCTTCTTTAATGCTCGGACATAGCACCTTGTACTTCAGACGATGGTCCTACGAAATATTCTTGGGTTTACACATCATTCTTGCCGTGTTTGTTCTTATCGGAGCGTGGTACCATGTTGAGCTTCCTTTCAAACAGAGGTGGGGATATGGAAATTGGATTTACGTTGCTGGAGCTGTCTGGGCATTCGACCACTTTCTTCGACTTCTACGAATCGCTAAACTTGGCGTCAAAACTGCCAAAGTTACAGAAATCGGCTCGAGACTAGTCAGGGTAGAGATTGAGGGAGTGAGATGGAATGCACTTCCAGGTCGTCACGCATACGCTTATTTTCCAACGCTTAGTCCGTACACTCCTTGGATGAACCACCCATTCTCTGTCATCCCTACTTCTTTACTGAGTCCCAGGAGAGCCACAGTTCAAGAGGATGGTCTCCAATTGGCGTCTTCGCAAGAAGACTTGGAGAAAAACGACACCATCGCTAGCGTTTCTTCCACTAAACCTCGGCATACGACCAATCTAGGAGTCACTTTGTTCATCAACAAGTCGACTGGGCTGACTAGGTCTTTAAAAGGCTCTGAGCAAGTGAAAATGCTTTTGGAAGGTCCTTACGTCAACAGGCCAGCAAGCGAAATATTGAAATGCGACCGGCTGGTTCTCATCGGCGGTGGCATCGGTATTACAGCTCTTATCCCATTTATTCACTTTCATCCAAACCTGAAGCTTCACTGGAGCATCAAGTCGAATTGCGAAAGTCTAGTCCAGGAATTGGATCCACTGTTGAGCACCTTGGCTGAGAAAAACGTGGTGGTTGGTCAGAGACTTGACTTGAAAAGGATCTTGGAAGTGGAAGAAAAAGTCGGTTGGGGCAAAGTGGGAGTAGTGGTTTGTGGGCCTGGTGGATTTTGTGATGATGTGAGGGCGATTGTAGTTCAGCTAGGACGAAAGTCTCGTACGATTTTCGAGCTTGAGGTGGAGGCATTTGCTTGGTAAAGTAGATGTTATCCGAGCTGGTGAAGGAGCCTTGCGACATATGCATTACATGGAGGTGGTGTTACAAAGGGAAGTACCTACAGAGCCAGCTACAAACAATTGCCCAGCCACATAGAGCACTTCATCACGTGATCCGCCCCCCCTCCTCGCGCACGACGGCAACTTTAGCCATGCGCTCGCCAGCAACGGAATATAGAGAATCACAAGAAGTATATCAAACAGTACATAATCACGACAGACCATATCTCCTGGTTCTCGTGCTTGCTTCTCTGAGCTTGCTGACCCCCCTTAAATGAATGAAATGTAATTTGAATGCCAGTCTTCATATCCAGCCTCGGTTTGAACATCAATATCCTCTTCGCCTTGTAGATACGATACATTTTAGTCATTCCCATTTAGTTCCGGCCGAGTAATTTCTGTCGTTCTGTGTCCAAGTGACATTATCCAGGCAAGCTACTCAGCAATTGTAGCAACTGCAAGGCCCACAGTCCACAACCCACACGGCCTCTTCCAGTCTTCCTGCTGATTTCTTTCTGGTCACTAAACCCCAACATAAAAATCCCACTGCTCAAACATCCAAAGAATAACAATCACTGGGATTGCCAGTGCCAAATAAAATCTCATTCCCCATTCCATAGTGCCAGCCCCCAGCTCGCAGGCGAAGTGGAATAGCTCAACTAAATACGTGCAAAGCACCAAAACGCAAACATCGACGACGTGAATTCGATAAGCGGCGTAAAGTCGAATCATGGAGGACAGAACGTTCCAAGTGCCAGCCATACGCGCTGCAAAACTTGTGATTTGGGAGGCGGCTGATGGGCCTTGATAGGTGCGCAATGCGTGTAGCTTATTGCGATAGCAGCTCACTGTATTGGTCAAAGTGAGGATTGAGACCTTGACTTCAATGTTAGCTTGAACCCATTTAAATGCCAGAACACGCTCTTTGTTATCCGCAGGCTTACCAGTATTAGCCAGTACGGCAAGAGACCGGCGTGTGAAGGTAGCATGGTCGATGTCGGTATCTTCCTGCGATATTACGTGGCAAAGGTCCTCGCACTTTTAGAGGTCCAATGCTGGTTGTGATGATCGATTGAGGAGTTGCAAGACTTAAGACTTTCCAGGCGTATTTATCCTGCTAGCGCGGGTCCATGCACCTAGCTCCAGCCCTCATTCACCCTAGTACTGACAGTAGGTCCAGATACCGTGTAGTTGGCAGTTGACAAGCGAAGTCGAAATTGCGGGTCGGCTTTGTTATTGATTTAGGCTCACAATCGAAGATACTAGGTGTATTCTTGGAAATAGACATTGCGGTTGGTCGCAATCTTAAACTTCGTGAATCTTCCATCCCCGCTCTACTCCGCATAATCTGGAAGATATAAACCAACCAACTAAGCTAGACTCCTTCTCAAATTCGCCCAGCTTCTCAGCCAGGATAGATAGTTTCTTTGAGCAGACAATGTTTCAAAGGATTAGCTCTGATTGGCTGCTTAACAAAGCCATTGTAAACAGGTCAAGGTTTATGGTAAACAAAGGAATTGTTCTCAACAACGCCATTGTTCAACTCACTGTCTTGGATCAAAATAGACACAAACAGGAAGTTCTATCTATGAAACAAAATTACATAACTTTGTATATATATGAGGCCCGTGCTCTATCGTCTGAATTCTCTTTTTTCCCTCGCCACTGCTCGCTTCGCCTGCTGCCTCTTCTGCCTCTTCTGCCTCTTCTGCCTCTTCTGCCTCTTCTGCCTCTTCTGCCTGCTTCTTCGGACCTTCCAGACCTTCCAGATCTCCCAGGCTTTCCCGCCAGCGTTCTTTCAAGATGTACACCACGATGTACTTCGCCTTCTTCGTTGCCTTCTTGGCATCGGCCGTTTTTGGGCATCCAGTTCACAACGGCACCTTCTCTTCCCACTCCCACACCCACAACCACACGGGCACCCGTACCCATCACCACCCGACGGGAACGGGCCATCTCATTGGACACCCTACAGCTCTGCACCATCATCACAACATGACCAAGACTCACACCAGTTGCAGTTATGATCACACCCCAGGTGTGCCAATGCCTGTGACCATGTCGATGCCAGACTGCTACTTCCATCCCCGGCCCACCGGTCCACCTGCTCACTCTGACCATACCCACAGCCATAACCACACCCGCACTCATACCCACGCTCCGTCAACCCTTCAAACGGTAGTCATCGCCACGGCTCCTGCCTCCCCCACGAGCTCGAGTTCCGACCCTGACTTCTCGGACGCCCCGTTCATCTCCGCTAACGCCACCACTTCTCACTTCAGCGATGATGAGGAGGAGGACGATAGCAGTGACGGTAGCAAATTCCAGTGTGGCAACGGTACTTCGTTTTATGGAGCATGCCAAGACTCCTCTTCCGGTACGAATTCAGGGCTGATTGCAGGAGGTGTTCTCGGTGGGTTGGCCTTGATCTTCTTGGTCTGCATGTTCTTCTGGTTTCGCCAATGCCTCAAGAAATGAGGCTCTAGCAACTGAATCTAGCACTCGCTTGCTAGGTTTCGTTCTTGAGCTTTGTTACTTGAGGTGATCAGACAGGAATTGGAGTTTGAAATCTTTGGGTACGCACTTGATACCCACCCAGGCGGTGAGTAAAATAAAATTTGTTTTTCTTTGATATAACTTTACTTTGATGATAATTAATATGTGATGCAAAATAGGATATCACCAATCCAAAAACTCCCTTCCCTCATCCAAAAACATGACAATATCTACTGATAAGTGTGGACGTTAGTGATCCAAGTTCCAACGTGTAAGTCGCCCGCTCGTCTGTCTTGTATCAATATACATTGAGTATCAATCCTCTGAACCATTCAAGCACTTCACTAACTGCTTAATTTCTTGATTATAAATTTAATTTTGTCGACACATAATGTACTTCCCTTATGTTTCCTTTCCCAATGAGTTTGTGCTGATCTGCTACTAATTATTCGAAATCTGTGTAATACCATAATATACTACCAAAACTGGCCCCAAACTCCAATTATACCCTCGCGGCAAGTAATATTTACTGCTTTTGACACTCATGCACGAAGCATTCCCCCAAAGGCCACGGTATTCACCCCGAATGTCTTCAGGGGTTAACCGAGAACGACATGAGGCAACTTACTTCTCTTCACTAACTTACATTCTTTCCACGGAAAGTTGGGAGATATTAGGGGTATTCCGGAAGAATAACTTGCTTTAGTGCCTGTGGCAGATTCCATGAGATAAAAACCTGAAATTGGGCGAACTGGAAACGTCGTAATTTCCTAGTATATTCCAGCATCTGGAGATCAATTTATAAGCTTTGCGTGCTTTGGGAGGCGACTAATAGGTGATAAAAGTAGGAACTGGAACCCTTATTTCAGGCAAAATTGATTAGTCAGTTATTATCCGAACAGTCGGCCTCTTCTGGGTTTTCTGGAACAACATACATCCGAAAATAGAATCTTTAGCCTCAAAAGCTAAACTGTTAGGTTAGAGTTAGCCCCATTGGTCAATATTCACCAGAAAGAGAAAAAGCCAGACCTAGATTAGCGAAAAACCACTCCCCGTATTCACTTCCCACCCAAACAGCCACGTTTTTTCACTAAACACCTATCCCTTTTCACCTATATAAGAATCAAAACTTCTCCCCCTTCAACCTCTTTGTTCCCTCTTCAATCCTCAGAATACCATGACATCCTTCACAAACACCAAGATGTTCTTCGTCTTCCTCTTGACCTTCGCAATGGCCCTCGGCCTTGCAAATGCAACAGAACTAACGACTCTCGTCCGAGAGTCATCCCCAACGCCATTCGCTACGATAGGTTCAGCCACGACATCCGCAATGGCATCCGCATTCCCGTCCGTAATCAGCAACTCAACTGGCGGTAACTGCACAGGCAACTCTACCTGTCCTGATGGCCATCGCATCAGCACCAGCGAAGCGATCCACATCGTTCTCGCCATGGGCGGAGCGGTTATTCTAGGGAATATCATAGCAGTATGCTGTAGGTTTCATTGGGGTGAAGTCCGCGATTTCTGCTGCGGCTGCGGTTGCTGTAGACCTTCGTCTCCGACGACGAGAGATGTAGAGTTAGGCAGAGTAGCTCCTTCAGGGGTTGTCACTCAACAGCCAGGCTTAAGCATGGAGGAGACGCTGCCCGGCTTCTTCCCCACACCGCCTCCTCCCTACAAGGAGGCGGACGTAGCGGATGAGCGAGACCATGTCGAGCCTACACCAGGTACTACTCCCTCACCTCCACCTACTCACTCCCCTCCAGCAGCAGGTCCTAATGAGGCGGACGTAGCGGATGAGCGAGACCACGGCGAGCCTACACCAGGTACTACTCCCTCACCTCCACCTACTCACTCCCCTCCAGCAGCAGGTCCTAATGAGGCGGACGTAGCGGATGAGTGGATCTACGTCGAGCCTCCTACTACCCCTCCACCTACTACTCCCTCCCCTCCAGCTACTCCCTCCACTACAGATATAGGTCGTAAGATAGCACAGGTAAGCTAGACAGGTAGGTAGGTGCAAGATTACTTTCTAAAGCAACGCAACGGTAAGATAGGGGGAAAACAATATAATTTTAATTTTCTTTGAATAATAAATGACTTCTTTAGGTGACTTGAATGCGATAGTGCGAATGTGATTTGGATAAAGAAATTGACCGATCGGTGTACCAGTAGTCTTTTGTATGTGTTTTGTGCTAATCCGTATGTGGTTGAAGAAAATACTCGGCAGTGTTGAGTTGTAGAGATTTAAAGGGGGGAGTGCTGTCCGCGCTCAGCAGAAGCGAGAGCCGGCTAACAACTTGAAAGAATTCACTTACCTCTCCCCAGTAAGCCTCATCATGCCAGATCAGATCGGTGCCACATAATATGGAGTGAATGGCATTCTACCGGTAATTCACTCGAAGCTTCTTCAGCCCTCGCTCCTCTCCTAGTAAATTTACCGTGCCAAGTCTGCGATTGAGAGAATCAACGTTATAACGGGAGGGGAGTGTATCCTGCCTGGTATTTATTGATTATGATTGCTTGTGTCGTATGGTTAGGCCCTAGTTTTTTGGGAGGAATAGTCGTATTGGAGGTATATACTGCGACAGGGAGGATGTTAGCCGGAAGACTTAATGCGCTGGCTTTTGAAAATGCACCTATGAGATCAAAGTAAATACGCCAAAGCTGAAAGTGCGGCTCTTCCTGGTCCCCAGTAGCTTCTTCCCCAAATATTGAAATGGCGCCCTCTGTCTGTACCTCCTAAAAACACTTGCCAAACAACCCGGATGGTTTCTCCCAATCTAGCCGGAGGCCGAGTCTCTGAGCTCGCAGGCTCGCGAGATTGGGTTTCTCCAACGAATGCAGCATCCTTCGTGAAATCTTCTCGTGAAAATTCTCCAACCAACAAATCCGCAGACAATTTATTTGTTCATGCATATCAGGCTCTCTGAATACTGTTTCCGTCGTCAGGCGTCGTGTGCGCTATGATTCGACTTTGAAGGATTGCGGCGGTACTGCATGAAGCAATGCTGTCGAATCGCACATTTTTTCGATTTAGGCTCATTCCTATTCCTGTACTTGGGCAAGAACGGAAACCTGGAAGTAAACCAAGAGCCAACTCGTCACGATATGGTTCGCAACATAAGCCATTTCTGAAGCATTAGTTGGATAAAAGTCAGGTTCACAAGCTAGCACCGGAATTTTATGCTCGAATGCGTGCTAGACGATCTCTGCTTCCCCCCAAAAAATTGAAAGTTCGAGGCTGTTGAATTATCGGTTCGGGCCATGAGGCAACCAAAGCCTGATTTTTTCAAAAAGGGAAAACGGCGAGTTGGGGGCCTAAATCCATCGTACAGGCTCATCGAGCGGCAACCGGTAGCGAAAGCGTTTCAGTGGCCCGATGCGGGAATATTCGGCGATGATACATGACAGAATGAGCATGAAATCGAGAACGCTGCGATATTTCCCGCTCATCTCTTTGAACTTGAGAATATAAGTTTGAAGTTCGAAATCGTATAACAAACGAGAGAGGTCCATGCTTTCGTATTTCAAAACGCCCAAAGGCCCTGGTCTCTCCACATCCAACTTTCTGGAATCTCTTGCGGGGCAAATCTCTCGGTGGATTCCCGCCACTAAGGCACTGATAGGCGCATGGGTTATATTTAGTCGGTGATAGCGTCCGCCTATCAAATAAGGCTGCGACACTGCAGTGACTTGACCAAGACTTTTGTTGATCGGCATTTCAGCTAAGCCTTGCGACAGTTGTCAAAGACGTTGGTGGTGCGATAATTGAGTGGCAGGAAAGCATCGTTGGTTCGCCGCCCTATTGTGAATCCTACCTGGGTACTTGTTCACTAGAGTCAATCGCCCTACTGGAGGTGTGAATTGTGGTTAGGCAACCGGAGGTAAATAAATAGCGGAGAAAGGGAGAAGGGAGAGCCACGTGAAAGCGTCACCGTGGAGACTTGGGAGACCCACTTTAACCTGGCTCGTTGGCTTCTGATTCGCTAAGGACAAGGGCTCCTGCCTGTTGAAAAACCTAACTGCCCGTGTTCGCGTTGACCGATTTACGCGTCAAAATCAATTTACATCACCCTCACCATCATCAACGTGTGTCCGACTCACGACTCCACGACCACACTCCGCCCGACAAACCCCCTTTCTTTCCATCCCTTTACGTGCACCGGCAGTATTCGGTCTGCAATTCTGCAAGTTTCTTTTCCTGTACCACCGCTCACTGCAACCCTCCATTTGTACACCGCGAAGGCCCTGTCATTATTCGTTCGTTTCTCGGATATTTCTGTCATTGTAACCTTGGTCTGCATCCTCAGCCTTGCCGCCGCAGCAGGACGCTGCATACAAACGTGCCATGGACGCCCAAGTCCAGGCATCATCGCAGGCCCGACAGGAGGAGATTGTGGAATTGAAAAGCGAAATCTTATTCCAGGAGACCTTGTTGGCCACGATTGATGAGACCGTCGAGAATCGAGAAGATGCGGAGCAGGAAGTACGCGCCGAAATAAAGACACTGCAAAAGAAATTACGAAAACTTCTTCATGGGCCTTCTTCCACCCCGTCCGCCTCACAATCGTCACAACCAGACACTTCCTCAATAAACGCGAGCGATCCTCCCCGGGTTCACGATCCGACAGAGGCTTCCAACGCCCTGACCTTGGGCACAATGAACTCTTATAGTATGTATATGCCTACCTTCATTGTCTTGTTTGCACCAACGTATTACTGTGTGGTAACTTTTCTAAAACTTCGTTGTCGAGTTGGGCTAACCGCAAAATCAATGGCAGGCCGACAGCCTCACCCTTGGGAGCAGGCAGAGGCCAGTTCAACTGCTTCGACACCAAACTCCGCAGAGTCTTTTCCAGACCTCACCAGTCCGCGAATGAAGCTCCCAAATCGAAAGCGAACACACAGCAAACTCGATGGGGGCCTTGCACCACCTCCTGACGAGAACAATTCCAAGTCTCGCCGCACATCCGCGAGTCCGTTCAGTTATGGAACGAGTCCACCGACTCCTGCTGGAGCAAGCTCAGGGTACGGTTACCCTATGATCAGTGATAGTGATGGCTACTTGTTAGACTTCGCTTAGTTTGTCAACAACTTCACTTGCCCCCCATATTTGCTTCCTTGGGACTATATCTGCCTACTGCTGAATCATGAATACTAACTTGTTGTTTTTAGTGACGATGATTTCGAAGACTTTGATAAGACATTCTTCCAGAACATGCAGGCGGAAACTGAGGAGAAGTTCAAACGCGAGAAAAGCGATGCAGAATTCGCCCTCAGCCTGTCTCAAGGTGTACCGAACTTTACTGCTTCTCAGTCCTTGACTTCGAAGCCATCGGCCCTTAATCGCCTCGTTGGTATAAAAAAGCCACCGCCGCCCACAAAAATATCGTCAAGTTGGAAATTCCCTCCTACTTTCGACGGCACCCCGGGGTCCAGCTCAATGCATTCAACCGTTAAGGCTGAACCATTTACTAGCAGATATATTGGGCAAGAACCTCCCTTGACTACCAGAAATCCCGTCAAGACCGAATCCTCTGCAAGCAGTTCTCGAGCCCCAAGATTCAACGGTAATGGTAGTACATCATCTTCGGAGGTCATTAGTCTGGTCGATGACAGTGATGATTCCGACATTGAGGTCATCCCCCGATCAGCTTTTCGAGGGAACGGCCGAGTTGCCCCTACGCCGAACCTTGGAGGTCCTAACTCACTGGGCTTATATGGACAACAAGCAGCTCCTGGCCCTTCAACGGTCCCCGGCTATGCTCACCCTTCAATGCTTGAACTTCCTGCAGGACAGTACGTATATCCTAACGCCTCCTTTCAAAGCGATATGTTTGCCATGCCTGGAGCCTTCCCATCTGAGGACGCCACGCTCGGACAAACTGCGACTGCTAGTGGCATGAACTTTGGCTTCCCGGCGGCCGGCATGAGCGATCTGCAAGTTTTGGGACCTGGACTAAACATTCCTTTGAACAATAGTGATGGAAATAACACGGGCTACATCAATGGGCGCGGCCCCACTGATATGTATAACAACCCCTTCGCAGATATAAACCTCCATGTCAACGGGCAAGTGATGGGTCAAAACAGTGGCTTTTACCAGCAACCTCTGGCTGACGAAATGTATCCTTCAATCTACGATCCGCTCAATCGGACTCAGGGATTGAGAGAAACCAAAGACGAGATCAAGAGTTTACTCGAGCATATTAAACCTGATTCAGATGTCCCAGCTGAAGAAAGAGAAGCGACACCGGAAGAGCTCCAACACTCATTGGTACGCAACAAATTTCTCCTACAAGACAGACGCTAATTGTTGCATTACAGTACGAGCACCAAAAGATCGCACTGACATGGTTGAAGAGTATGGAAGAAGGAAACAACAAAGGAGGTAAGCTAGATTTCTACTTCTATTCTGATGCATATCCCTGGTGGACTAATGATAACAAATTGTTTAGGCATATTGGCAGATGATATGGGATTGGGCAAAACTATTTCAGCATTGGCGTTGATTGTCAGTCGTCCTTCATCGAATGCTCTCCGAAAGGTAATGCTGTCCTGTCCGTCTTCTGCACATGCAGATATGGGTGCTAATCTCTTGTAGACTACACTTATTGTTGGCCCAGTTGCCTTGGTTCGCCAGTGGGAGCGGGAAATCCGAACCAAGATCAAGCCAGCCCATCGCCTGAGCACCCATATGCACCATGGTCAAGCCGCCAAAAAGATGGATTGGAGCGCCCTTCGTAATTTCGACATCGTTCTTACAACATATGGCACACTTGGCCATGAGTACGGACGCATGGAAAAATGGATAGTGGAGCAGAAAAAGAGATATGGGGCAGATTTCGATACATCGCCTATGAAGAAACTCTTTCCTCTACTTGGAGACTCCAGTTTGTTTTACCGTGTGATCCTTGATGAAGGTCAGTACTAAATCCCACTACCGTTCAGTATGACTCGGTTCAACTAACCTTCGATGAAGCCCAGTGCATCAAGAACAAGTCGACTCGTTCAGCTAAAGCTGCATACAATGTTAATGCAACTTATAGATGGTGCCTTACAGGGACGCCCATGATGGTAAGTCCTTAGTTTTTCACCCATTGCTACTCTGCACTACTAATTACTTAACTTCTAGAACGGTGTTTCGGAACTTTATAGTTTGATACGCTTCTGTAGAATCCGGCCCTACTGTGATGAGAGAAGATTCAAATCGGTATGTTGTTTTGCAGTTTTGGTTTTAATATTCCCGGTCCATACCTCTTTCTTTGTCTCCTGCTACCGATCTTCTACACTTATGTCTTAGAGCTTGGCCATCCCCAAGTTTCAGCTTTCCCCTTTCTAACGTGATACAGGAGTTTGGTGCTTTATCAAAAGGCGATTCGACAAGACGCGAGTCTCAAGATGCCATGAGAAAATTGCAGGCAGTACTAAAGGCTATCCTGTTGCGCCGCACCAAAAAGTCCGAGATTGACGGCAAACCAATTATCAGCCTGCCACCAAAGACCGAGGAAATTACACATGTGGTCTTCAGTGAGGAGGAACAAGCTTACTACACTGCGCTAGAGTCTAGGACTCGAGTCCAGTTTAATAAGTATATGAAAAACAATACGGTCGGCAAAAACTATTCGAACATTTTAGTTCTTTTGTTGCGCCTGCGACAATGCTGTTGCCATCCTCAACTGATTCAAGACTTGGAAGAAGCTCCACCTGATGTAGCTGACCTGGATGCCAATGCTATGATGGAGCTGGCAAAAAAACTTCACCCCGATGTTGTTCGGAGAATACTTGATGTAGAAGGTGGTGCTTTTGAGGTAAGTGCCCTAGGTGTCTTTGTATGTTCCGAGCTAATATGTCAAGTGCCCCGTCTGTTATGATGCCGTTGTCAATCCAACCATTGTCATCCCTTGTGGCCACGATACTTGCGGAGAGTGCTTGACGAAAATCTCGGACCAAGCCGCTCAGCAAAACGTCATTGACGGCAATGAAGGAGGCGGCGATTCAAAATGTCCCAGATGTCGTGGCAAAATTAACATGAAGGAAATTATCGACTATGCTACCTTTAAACGAGTTCACATGCCCGAAGAAGGAGCCGAAGGGCCAGCGAACGAAAGAGACAATAGCGATGACTCCGATTCGGACTCTGACTCCGACTCAGATGTCGAAGAAGATGACGAAAATAGCGATGGGGACCTTCGGGATTTCATTGTTCCCGACGATATTGAAGAGTTTGACAATGAAGATGATTCGGTCGAGGACGATGCTAATGGATTGGCACAACCTGGCGGAAACAAATCCAAAAATCAACGCAAAGACAAGGGAAAGAAGAAGGAGAAGCGGACTAAGAAGAATAAAAAGGGCAAAGGAAATCAGAAGGAGAAGAAGCATGTCTCGATGGCAATGCTGAAGAAGAAATCCCATTCCTCCGCAGCAGCACGTCGAAAGTACATGAACCGCCTTCGCAAGGAGTATGAGCCTTCGGCAAAGATCACGAAGTGTGTTGAGTTACTCCAAAACTTCAAAGATGCCAGTCAGAAGACTATCATTTTCAGTCAATTCGTTTCGCTTCTCGATCTGTTACAGATTCCTATCGAAGATAATGGTTGGAAGTTTCAGCGATACGACGGTTCCATGTCTGCGGAGGCCCGAAACGACGCGATCAACACCTTCACCGAAAGTCGCGATTGTGGTATCATGTTGATATCTCTCAAGGCCGGTAATGCAGGCTTGAACTTGGTGGCTGCCTCTCGAGTCATCATATTGGATCCATTCTGGAACCCTTTCATAGAGATGCAGGCCGTGGATCGAGCATATCGTATTGGCCAGATGAGATCAGTAGAGGTACATCGAATTTTGATCAAGGGCACTGTCGAAGATCGCATCATGGAGCTTCAAGAAAGAAAGCGCACACTGGTTGAAGCCGCCCTCGACGAAGGTGCCAATAAGGATATTGGCCGCCTCGATGTCGCCCAGCTTCGTTACCTTTTTGGCTCCGGTTAAACAACTAGGAGTTTATTCTCTGTACGATGTTCATGGCGATTATCGTTCATATACCTGGACCTTCTTGTCTTCTACTATGCTCATGGCCGACCTGATGTACTCCGTATCACCGGCATGAGTAGGGGATGATTCGGGGTTCTGGAAGTTTACTTTCGCTAATGACTTTCTTGCTAATTTTACTTTCCTTCTTGGGACGATACCAACGATGTGGGCGCTTTTGCTAGATGGGACGGAGTGGGATGATTTGTCTAGCTTTTGTTGGGCGCATATCACCATGGGTCATCATTTACAAGGGCACGTAATGGGTGGGATATGGCATAGATTAGATGGGTTGGCTCGCGCCTGCATATGTATGACATGCCTTGCTCGGTTTGGGTCGGTGGACGAAAAATGTGTATGGTAATGGCTAAATAGCGACTGTAGCCACTGTTTGAGCGATATTAATATTAAAACCAATATCAAAAATCCATGTTCCAATTGTCGTGATGTTTTCTAGGCTGCTGAATGTCTCTACCTGTCCTGAGATGTCGAACACCAAAACCAAACACCTCAGGCACGTATACTCTAGGCAACGGGAGGGGGTGGACGGACGTTTACACATGACGCACTTCCCGCGACGCACAGATCAGAATGCGCTTGGGCGTGCAGCTGCGAAAATTCGACGTGCAACAAAATGCTGAGGTCGCATGAAGTTCATCTCGCTTAATTATTGGGTTGAAGAAAGAAAGGAGGGAGTAGGACGAACGTTGGTGGAAGATGTTATTTGAGGGAGAGGGGTTTTTCTTTCTCGAGTTTTGGGGGGTAGGTTATGGGGCTCGAGAGGGGGGTCGTTGTGATGCTTGCAAGAGGAGGGAAAGAGGCAGGGTAGGTTGGTTGTGAGGGGTCGGTTGAGAGCGTTACGCCAAGTATTAGTTTTGCGAAACGGTCAATAATATTCTCGATTTTCTATCACGTCGATGTGCTGTCTTCGACGCCAGTAGAGGATTTAGTTCGCCGCGTTTTGATGGGGGATCTGGAGCTTTCGCTCAAGTTGCATTTTCAGTCTGGTTTCTCAGTTACAGCTTTATTCAGAACTCGGATCTAACGCGCTCTGAAGTTCTAATCAAGTGCGTTTCCCCTTCCCGATATTCTTGACACAGGAGCCTGGGAACGGTTGCGCTTCGAATAGTAAATATGCGGCGTTTAGTTTGGTTTATCTTGTTATTGATTATAGTCTCGTAAATAGTAAACAAGAATGCGCTGGCTTTACTAAAACTCAAAGACAAGCCACTTCGAACTGTTGAATTCCAGGCGCTTCTCGTTGAAATCAAGATGATGAGAGATTAACTTCGAAGTCTTTTCGTTAAACTTGTTGCTCTGGTCTCATTGGAAACTTTTCATTGATACCATTCTTCTAGACTGAGTGCTGATTCAATGCCCCCACGTGTCGCATTGATTTTGGCTGGATTCCAAATTATTTTTGAACGCGTTTTCATATCTCTTACTTCAAACCCATTCGGACTTTGACAGTCTACCAATCCTGATATTAGAGTTCCCCTTCCGTAAACCAAGAGTGTAGCACTTCTACACGACTCCTCAATCTGTGAAGAGTCAAGACTTACTCGACTTGAGTTCCGCTTCTGTATCTTGCGCATTAATTCTATCGTGATTTCGACCAGAATTCGGAGACGCAGTTTAGTATATGTCGCATTTTTATGGGGCGGATGTGGGAGGAGGAGGGGATGTGCCGGATTGGTATATTGGTCTTGAGGAAGAGGGAGATGTTTGGGGGTGGGGGGGTAAAACGGTGAAGTGCACTTGGAAGTTTTTGTTGGTATGAAGAACTTGAGGTTGTTTTGCTAGCGGGTTTTAATTGTATAGCAGTTTACTATGCTAAGCAGATGGCAAGAGCTTGCTCCTTTACAAATGGCATCGCGTTTGCATTATCAACTGAGCTTCATTCAAGCTGTGTCTCATTCTCTTGGAGTTTTTCGGACACTGGAAGGCGAATTGAACGTTGATCAGACTTTTTTCACAACGGACCTCCCAATTAGCGTACTCATAAGAGGAAGATATAAACTTGCTGGCGTGTCGTCGGGAAAGACACGGCCACTTCCTTGAAATTCGGCTCCCAATCATTGTACCGCAGGGAGGAGGGGAGCCGATTTAGGGCACGTGCACGAAAATCGAAGGTCAATCTTCAACTCAAATACTAAAATCAAATACAATTGAAAATTCCTCGAACTCCCTCGAAGTATAATTGGGTCTCTCAAAAGTACCCATATTCAGTTCTGGCGAGTTTTATAGAAATCTGAAGAAGTTTCGTTATAGTTGAAGAGAGGGTGTTTGAAGAAAAGACTGGGTATCTTCCGTCCCAACCCTCCATCCCAAATCCCACGATCTACCAACTCCACCAACCCCCAAAGCTTATCCGAACCGCCAAGGAACAATTCTCAAACTTAACGCATTCCAAAAGAAAACCGCTTACTTCTTTAGGCTGGTTCTCGAAGAACTTGGGATTCGGGATTTTCCATTGCGGGTCTCAGGCGCGTTTGGGGATATGCAGGTCGGCTCGGGTACGATAGGGGCTTCCGAGTCGGCTTAGGGGTGTCCCGACGTGGCATGCTTGGATTTCGACATTTTCCGATAAGCGGGGATTTTCATTGGTTGGGTCGCATCTTATTTTCTGCTTTGGGGTATATTGTTGCCCTTTTTGGGGGTTAGGTCTAACCCTAATGGTCGGAATTGGGGTAGTATGCGGCGTGGTACCTACGACCTGGGAACGCGTTGGGGATCTTGCAGGTGGAGTTTCGTGATGTTTTGTTTCTGTGCGACTTTAGTGACGCGAGGATAGGTGAAGTGATTTTGTCTCTTATTATTTCTGGCCTAAGGAGTTAAGTTAAAGGTCTTGTCGTCTGATTTCGCTACTGGAATTTTAGAGGTTCTTTGCTTTTCTTGACGCTTTTTAATTGCAACTTGCTGCGCCGTACAAATACTTTTGCTCTGTTTTTATTGTTGCTTAATCTATTTCACTTCCCTCAACATGTTCAAATCGATGGTAGAATCGTGGCGGGAAAAGCCCACCTGGACTGCGAGATATTCTCCACTTGAGATTGGTCTCGATGATGTGGATAGGAGAGACGATGTATATTCATCGTCACTATTTTCGATGTCGACAACGACGCTGAAAATCTTCACGGGGTTTATCGTTCTGATACTATGGACTGTCGTTGTGTCCATGATGAGTTTTCATGCTGGATACTTGATGGAGGTTGGGAAGCAGGTTGCTGCTGGAGGGATTCCTGGTATGTTGTTGTCTCTTTATTTTGTTCTTTGTGGTGGTTATCTTTGCAGGTTTCGGTGCTAATTGGATATTGATTTGGTAGTTGACGTGGCGCCAAAGAGATTAGAATTTAATCACACTTTTGGAGAGGGCACGAATGAGTCCAGCGAGGCGTGGGACGCGCTTTTTCCACAAAAAGGGACATTCTTTACGAACCAATTTTATGCTCCGGAATACTCCACGCTGTCGGCTTTTCATCAGTTGCATTGCCTCGTATGTTTTCCCCCTCTTCTCTCCACCTACCATCTTCTCCTTTTTCCCTTTCTCCTAGCTAACTCCAACAGAACGGCATCCGCAAATCCTTCTACCTCATGCACTCCGCGGCAACATCGGACACCAAACTCTCCAACGACGACCCGTCGATAATGCTGAAACTAAGACACGTACGGCATTGTATCGACTTATTGAGGCAGACGCTCATGTGCCACGCTGATACGACAGTTGAAGCTATTGATGAGAGTGTTAATGGGGTTCATGGGTTCGGAGTTGAGAGGAAGTGTGCGAATTGGGAGGGGTTGGTTGGGTGGGTTGAGGGGCAGGAACATGAGAGGGGATCCTGATGATGATGATCCATATAGGAAAACAAATAATTGTAATAATTTCGAACAGAGGGCTCGATGCCAATAAGTAATTTGTTGACTTAGTCTCTAACCGCCTAATGACCCCATAAACTCCATTCCTTTTGCGTTGAAACTCTGTTTTGCTGTGCCGAAGTGAATGTCCTCTCCCGATTTTAGGATCTCTCCCGTTTTCAAGCCTCATTGTCTCATAGCTTCAGAGAGATTGAGGTCAAAATGGGAGATGCACTCCCGTTTCCAGGGTCTACTTTCCTTATTGAGCCTCATTGTGCCAAACCATCTAAGAGAATTAAGCTCAAAACGAGAGCTAGTAGCCGACGAATGCTGCTATACCAACGTAGTCTCTCTGTCTTCAGCGATTCTTCGCCAATCTCCCCATCACCCGAATGGTGCACATAGACAGACTCGTTCCCAACAATCTGCCTGCGTTACTGACTCACGAACGAGTAAGCCCATCGGATGAGTTTTATCGGACGAGAGCGCCATATTATTCCAGCTTTTAGTGAGATGACTTCCCATTTGAGCAATGATATAAAGATATCGTTCTGCTTCCCTCCCTGCAAAGTGTTGCCAATCGTCGTCCATGTCCAGGGAAAGAACTGAATCATATAATCCTGCCTTCTCGATTGCTCCTTGCCTTGGCCAGCTCTTCTTCTATACCTAGGTAGCTTGGTATCCCAAAAAGAAAACCGTGAATATTGTTTGTTTGCAAATACTGAGTATTCGTAACACCCGGGCCGGGCGTTCATCCGAACCGGCTTGGCAAAAACACATCCCCTTCCACCATAATTGTAGGAACACAACTTTCCAGATTTCGCCATCTGTAAGCTGAAACAGAGGGCCAGCAAAATTGGAGGAGCTAAAATGTAGCGGGAGAAAATAGTAGGCCTAGCATGCTGAAATCCTAAAGAGATTGTGCATCGATTTGTTGGGGCCGGGCCTTAGTGCGAAAACCAAGTTGGGACTACGGCTCGGCCACCATAATTAACGAACCAACTTTGAGAAAACCTCCCTATTTTCATTCATATCCTCAAATACCAACCACAGTTCGATTCATCTCAAGTACCGCGGCCCCGATAAGCAAGCACAATGGCCATCCTCACAATTGACCTCAACTGGCGCAGCCTTTCCCTACACCTCATTACTTCGTCTTCGGCCTCTCCAACTATCGCTACGAAAGCCGACAACGGACCAATACAACTACCTATACTTTGGCACGTGGCCCTCTTTGTGATGTTCTTCATCCTTGGGGCAACATACGCGTATGGCAAACAACAACGTCGAATGGAAAAAGGAGCCGCATGGATTGTCCGAGGATTGGGCCCAGAAAATTCTCATCATGAATATTGCCTAGCGGTTGCAGAGATATGTCAGCGATATAACATCACAAAGAAGGAAATTTGGGGGGTCGATAAGGGTGGGAGAGGCGAGAATCAAGGAGGGTGTTGCAAAGTTAGATACCAGTACAATGCATGGAGAGGGACATTAAAACCTTTGTGGGTGAATTGGTAGAGTTTTTACTGCAAGCGACAACTCTCTCGCACAGCTTCAGCTTCAATATCGACTCGAATTCGCAACCTGCGACGGTGACGACGAGGGTATTCGTAGTTAGTTTACGTCTAGCTGCTAGACGGAAGTACAATAAGTTATCCCAATGAAACTAAAATTGGAGGCGCGCAAGCGCGAGGGCTCATAACCTGTTCGGGATCAAATGCTTGTATTGGCTTAAAGAGAGAAGAGAAGGCTACGGAAGAGAAGAAGAGGTAGGCTCGCTAAGCCTAGCTCCCCACGTGACCAGACCCCTCGGTGAATACCGAGCACAACAATCTCCAACCATTAACCAATCATTAGCTGGCCAGACATCTTCTACCTACCACCGATTCTTACCACACCCAGAATCCCCATATACCACTTACTATATATATATATACCGCTCAACTCCTCAATTCCTCATACCTTAAATCTCAACTCGAAATCTCAACCCCCCCTTCCCCTTCCCCTATCTCGCTACGCACCCCCGCCCCTTTTAAAACCACACACCATATATAACAACCACACTCTCTTAAACACTTCTTACTCACATACGCAAAAACATTCAAAAATTGATGAAACTCATGCATATCCCTTTATTTAACCTCCTAAACCCTAACGCCTCATGTCATTTTTCTTCTTTTCTATTCTACATCAACAAACACCAATTGCGTCCTAGTTCAATTCAAATATCACCGCAACGCCCCACCAACCCATCATCCATGCATCAACCATCCATCATAACCCCCACTCTATCGTTCCCGCTGAACCAAATCCCATTCATACTATTCCCACAAGTTAGCAACCTATCAAACCAGAGATTATCAGGGAAAAACTTACAACCCTCCCATCCTCATCCCCAGTATAAAGACACTGCGCCATCGGCGCAACACAAGTAATAGTAGCCTCCCCACCGGCCCCCGCCGCCCGTCCCCCAACCGCCGTGCCTAAATCATCACCCAGTCGTCTGCCCTCGCCATGTTCCAGCCGTTTAACCAGTTCTAATTTCCACTCCCCCTTAGCGCCAACCGCCTTTCGCCAGACGTTAACTACGCCCCTTCGATGTCCCGTAAAGACGAGAGTATTTTCGAGCCACTCATTCCCAATGCCTTCATACCACGCACAACACGAGATATAATCATCGTGGTCCTGGCACACGTTTTGTTCAAGGATGGGTTCCCCATTGAGGGTAAACAGCGTAACCTTTTGTCCACGACAGAGCATAATCTCGCCGCTCACATCATTAATGCGTGCGCATTCCACCCGTCGGCCCCCCGTCAATTTCCGCACGAAATCCAGACGATTCAGGTCCCAAAGGATGACAGTGCCGTCCAGAGACGCAGATAAGAGGGTGGAGAAGGATTTCGAGACCGCAAGGGTAGTGACGGGAGTCTTGTGGCCAAAGAGCGAGGAGCGTGGTTGGAGCTCGACGGGTTTAGAGGGGGAGGTGACGATGGTGTGGGCTGAGAGAACGCAGTCTTCGCCGGCCGTGATGAGAGTTTGGGAAGATGCGAAGATGGCGCAGGAGAGCTGGCCTTGATGCAGATTCTCGAAGAGACCAGCGAGCTTTTTGCTATCGGCAAAGTAGAAGCGGACACTGTTATCTGCGAATCCCCATTCGAAATATTTGTCATACTGCGGTGGGAGATTGAGTCTGAAGGCAGTGGCGCATAAAAGGCGATCGAGTTTCGACGAGTAGATGAGCGAAGTAACTCTCTCGTTGCTTTCGAGAAGCGGGAATGGAAGGCGGGTTAGTGCTTCGGCAGAGGTGTCTAGTCTGCGGATGCGATTTCGTGCCTCGTCGCGGCCTTGATGTGGCCGGGAGAATACTTGGTAAGGTGTTTGTCCAAAGTTATGGATGATGCTGATCGTGCGCTTCCTGTCATCTTCATCAGGGATATCATCCAAATTCGTCGCACCGTGGTAGGAAAGATGATGGAAGACGTTGACACTTTCAATGGCTGCCTCTCCACGCTGCTTGCAGCCAAATATGAGATCGATCCACTGATGGAGGTGCTTGCTAACATGGGGACTTTCAAGCGCTTCTCGGTGCTTGGCGATAAATATCTTTGGATCTCCTTTGGCCCAAGGTGGCAGTTGCACAGAGTCGACAGAGCCACCATCGCTTTGGCGTGTACCAAAATTGAATTCATTATGGTTGCTGAGGAATTCGGGCAAATAGAAAAACTCTGGAATGAGCTCCCTAACATCGGTCATGTTGTCTTTAGATGCAGACTGCCAAGTTTTGTTGATTGAATAAAACATTCGGTCGGCGTGGTCAAAATTTCCTCCTTGAAGTAACAAAAATGATTTGACAAATGGTTGAAGACGGATCAGGTACGAGGTAACAATCATGGCGGATGAGTAATGAGTGCCATAATGGAATGCTGGTATACCGTCGTCGCCCATATCTGCGAAAGTTTTGTACCTCTCTATGAAATCTGCCGCACGAGAGTTGTGCTGTGCACCCATTGGCTTGGACAAATCTCTGTACGATGCAGGGTCATTCAAATCCAATTCTTCGCTCGTATAATCGGCAAGAACCCACGGGAATACGGGGTATTGAGTAAGGTCGTTAAATGTCCGCCCTGCCATGGTGTTGACGAGCATCAAATAATGAAAATTTGAAATTTCACCCTTTGCCCACCGACGCATAGCTGGATTCCATGCTGAAGAATTAAATATGCTGCCGAACTTTGAACCAAAAGAAGCAGGAGCTTCTTCAGTCACCCTCAGAGATTCTAGACGCCAAGAGTCCTCAGAGTTCGGAAGGGTAGAGCTGCCATTGGCATGTGGTGCCTTGTATGCAAGCTTCCCATACAGATCATCCCGAACATTAGGAAGGGCTGCTGTCAAAAGATAGCTGCGACCGTCTGTGAAGAAAACTTCAATGGCGACATCTCGGAAGAGGAAACGACGCTTTGATAGACTGATAACATCATTCCAGCGCCAGCTTCGCGACTCTTGCTCCACTTTAAGGGGTTGAGAAGTAGACTTAACTTCAGCTTTAGGACCAGGTGGGCCAGCGATCATTTGCAGGTACGGATCACGCTCTTCCGGAGGAGCCTGAGCAACATTTACAATCTCTCCATCAGATCGTTGGAAGACGTTGTCAATGAGATAAAGAGAATCTTTCCCGATGATCAGCAATCCTTCACAAGCTTCTAGTCCGACGATCCTGGAGATATTGAAGACCTGTTGGACTTGATCGCCTCTTTGAAGACTTCGCATAACCTTACGGTTCTTGTCTTCGTATGCATCATCGCCATCTCCGGGTTCATTGGGACCTTCTACAAGCTCAAACTCTTCCTCGGGTATAACCGTTCCATCTAGGCCGGTGTGGACCTCGTGATGACCTTCGGTTTGGGCCTCAATTTGGGCTTCTGTCAGAGCTTGAGGCACACTTGTAGTTTGATCGCCAAAATTGACTGGCGGCGCGGTTGCCGTTGCTGTTGCAGGTGTATTCCCAATGACTGGCGCCGGTGGTAGAGATATCTTGGTATTCAACTTAAGAACCCCATTTGATCCCCCGTTTGATCCTGCGTCGGTGATTCTTCGTTTTGGTTGATAATCGTATGTGGGACCAGCACGATCTGGTAACATACGGAGTCGCATACGGTTCCGGCCCTCTGTTCGGTCCAACTTCCACTTCGTAGGCAACCCATTATCAAAGACGGCGCAGGGTCGATAAAGATCGCGATTCATCTTTGTAAACATCGATGCTAAGAAGGTAAAGTTATCTTGCTGATCTTGTTGAGCTCGTTGATGTTTTAGATGCTCTGATGCGTAAATGTTCTTCATCCAAGACGATGTTGCTAGATCGTGCTGGAAGATAAACTTTTCATCGCTAACATCTTCTGCATGCCATTGCTTTAGTCTATCTCGACGCTTAGAAACCCGGTTCTTCGCAGTATCCTCTGTCTTTTGATTTTCCGCACTCACAAAATCGTCCCATGATTTAGACATGGCACCGAAGAATAAAGCGTCTAATTCGGCTCGCTGCTCATCAACCCACTCAACAAAGGTTTCGTTATCGAGCTCCATCAACTTCTTAAAGCCAGATGTCAATGATTTATGTTCATTAGATACCGCTTGCTGAAACATGGTCGAGGTCTCCTCTGGCTTTTGTACAAGCATTATCCGCCACAGGTTTGCGGCCGCAAGGCGCACTCGGTCTCTTGAATCCACCAGCTTGATATAAAGTTGATAGCATACGAGCCGGAGAAACTCATCCTCGCCACCATCAGGTGACAACATGACTGTTTGCCAGTAGATGATCTTGTCCATGAATGCCACGGCCTCATCTTCAGATACTTGATCATTATCCAAATCCGAGAGCCTTAGGAGTACAACTCGCAAGAACACTGTCTTGATATTGAGGATAGCCTGGCTGCACAGCCGGACGCTCTTTATTTTCCAAATCTCCGGTCGTTGCAAATACTCTAATATCGTGCCGGCAAAATCAAGCAGTGGTTCCGCACCGCCCAAGAACCACCCCTCAAAGATGGCCTCACCCATATAGGTGACAAAGCGAGCCATATTTTGAAGAACCTTTGGTTCCCACAACGACTTTTGATCGAGTTGTATTGTATTGTTAAGTTGCGAGATCGTATTGCGAAGCAAGTAAGATTCAAAATATGCCTGATGCTCCTGGAATCCGGGAGGCACCTTCAAAAACAACCCAAAACCAGGAAAGTCCTTTCGGACCATAACTTGATCAATGAAAACACCAACGACGAGCTCAAGAAGCTCTTCCACCAGTGAGTTGCTGACTTTTTGAGCAGCAACTCGTTTTTTAGGAGACATGACGAGATTTAATCTGGCCGAAGAGGGGCTAAATTCGGATGGTCGAGAGGTTAGCAGAATGAATGATGAACCTCTGCGCAAGGGTCGGATCCGTGGGGCAGTTGGGCTCGGTGGAAGCATTGTCTCAACCGTTGAAGTTCGCACAATTGGCGCAGGTGTGGTCGTTGTTCGAGATATCGGCCTAATGATAACATCGTCCCCTTCAAAGGTCAAAGCCGAATCTCGAGAGTTCAATTCGGTCTCGGGGTTAACGGCGTCTGTGCTGACCACAACAGGAAACAGTACTCCCAGCAGATGACGAATGTATTCCGAGGAAATTGCAAAATCCCGGAATTCGGCGGACTTGGAATGTAAATCGGCAAAAAATCGAATGACAGTGTGGAGGACAACCGCTTGCCCTCCAATCCTGACCTGCCTTGGTTGTTGCGTCTCTAATGAGGCAGATTAGATGGTGTCTAAATTTCAATTGGACGAGAAAACTTACGCCGCGTTTCTAGCTCTTTCGTCAGAGACATGGATCTCCGGCGAGAGTGCCCAGCAGGAATACTCAGGCTTGAATCTTGAGCTTGCTTCGTAACTTTGTCATTCAAAGGAGAGTCAGGATCATCCTGGTGGCGAAGGACATCTTTGAGGCCATGCTGCAGCATTGCTGTGATCACAGGCAGGACTGCAGGATAGACAACCTTGCAGTTCGTAAAACTTTCCAGTAGACTGAAGAGCTCAAAGTCTCTTTCGAAATCTATATCGGCTACATCCCGGGCGAAGAGAATGCTGAAGCAGATAGGCCATAGGGTAGAAATGTCCCACCATCGCTTCAACCTATGGCGCATGATGGCGTATCCACCGGTTTTTTGGGCAAATTTATTAGCATAGCTAGATCCATGAGCATAAATAAGCCGAGCCAATATCTTCGTTCCAAGAACCACAACTTCGGGGTCGTCTTCGTTTAACAGGTGCAGAAGCCACTAGTGATGTCAGAACGGGTAATCATATAGCAACGCATTACGTACCTTGTTCGTTACAGTTCTAGCAAACTTTTTGATATTGGAAGTACTGCCCTTCTCGCAGACAATATCTGCGTACATTTCAAGTACCTTATTTCCCATTTCTCGTTTGGTTAAAAACCCAGCCGCGACGTCTTTACCGTCGAAAAATACGCTAATAGTCGGCCTCCTTGGGCCATTTGAAGTAGAGCCGGAGCGACTTGGTAGAGTTCCGCTTTGTCCTTTTGGCGTTCGAGATGCCGAGCCCGTGGTAGGTTTGTGGAAGGCGTAGGTAACGAACAACGACAGCGATCGGAACACCTCTGCGGTCATGTTGCACTTCACTAGACTCGTAAAAGCTTCCATGAAAGAGGGAAAGACTTGGCGGGAGTAACTCTCTGCTTTGAGGGCGTCTAAAAATCTTTTTACAATGCCTATTTCAAGTTAGAAACTTTCACACACAAGTCGAATAGAGGAGGACTTACGCATTCGAAATAATCTGCGAGAATTGAATTGGTGAAACTTGCTTTTGACCCCAAAAACTACAAACTGCTTATAATACAGTTTCTGCGTGATTGGTGAAGTCTTTCGCCACATATCAAAGTCCACTAGTAGAATGCGATATGCTAATGGATTAATAATGAAAGATTCCTCGGGATTTTCGTGGTCATAGCCAACAAATCCAAGGACAAGACTCAGAAGTTGGAAACCGAGTTGCTCGCGGTCCTCAACTGTCATCTGCGAAGGCTCGTTGGCAATTTTTCTTGAAGAGACAACTTCACCAGCCCCGATTTTACCGCGCAGTAGAGCACCTAGCATTGCATAACCATTTTCTCGCTCCATGGCCTCACTGTTCCGCCAGCTCCCCTTGATGCTCTCAAAAAGAATTTCGACCGCTCTCGCAATCCCTTCTTTAGTAGTAGCATCTTCGACGAGCTTAAGTGAAATACCAGCTAAGCCACCGAGTCGCCAAAGTGTGTTGTCTAAGGATTGAGGTACAATGACTACTGGCTCGCCGGTGAGAACAGCAGTACCTTGAGATCGAGCCAACGCTTCATTGATAGAAGGAACAGCAGCATTTATGGCTAAAGAGGTACCGTTGTTATGTGTCAGCTGAAACAAGTTATGCGATGCCATGCGATTTAGTCCGCGGAGTAGTTGGGACTCATGCAACTTATTCCTGTCGTCGTCTCCCAGTACGGCAGACGGGAGGATGCTCAGTAAAACACGGCTCTCAGGCACCAGATTGCTGGCTTTTTCTCGAATTGCACTGATGATTTCCGAACTTTCATCCTTTCCGGGATGCATAAGCTCATTACGCATACCAAGGGCTGCAGATGCTTCATATGTTTGGAAGGACCCAAGACAATCTTGAAAATTTCCGTTATATCGTGGGCCAAGGCGAAAGTAGACTGCAACCAGATCATCGCTGAGGGCGTCTTCAAAAAGATGGGCCGATGCTAATGACCAACGAGAGAATACCACACCAGGCCCAAGACGTGCAGAGAGATCCTGCGGTGTTCCCAAGAACGCTTGCACTGGGTTGGTCTTAACGTTGGACGACGTAAAGGCTGCGAAGCTTTCGTTTCCAGGATTGGTCGGGGGCGGAGGAGCAGGGTATTGGCACTTGACTTGCTCAACGAACTCCCCATCTACATACAGCGCAGCTTTACTCGAAGAAATAGTTCTTGGTCGTCGGTGAACAATGGCAACATGATACCACCGGCGTTCAGCAAAAACTGTAGATTTAAATCTTACGCTAGGCCGCGATGAGGTGACGGAAGTTTGAAGGATGAAATTTTGCGTATCCTTTTCCAGATATGCAAGGACAAAGCAGGTTTGTGATGAATCAAATGCCCCAAAGATGGTTGTATGGGCATTTGGGTCAAAATTGTCCACGTAGATCCATGCCGTAAACGTATATCCTGCAGCTGACGGAGGGGGGAAAGAACGTCCTAAAGTAGGTAGTTCCACTGAAGCATACCCATTCAAAGAGAGGTCAAATTGAATATAGGCGGGTCTGTCGGATCTTTTCAAGGACTCTAGAAGAAAGTCGCTCGCAGCAGACGATTTGTTACAAATGAGATATTCCGCGTCGCTCAAAGTACTCACACCAAGAGTTATCAGAGAACTGCAAAGATCTTTCACTACGCGCCTCTCTGGAGCTGCCAGGGGAGAATCCTCGTCAAAAGCCATAGGGAGGAGCGCTGAAAGGATTCCCGTGCCATGAAGAGCTAGAAGATTGTGGCTAGATACCGATGCAATCTTAGTCAAGGTCAGAATAACAACCAATGCGGCTGGGTTAACAGACTTGTCTGCTTCTCGTGGTATTGTTTTCCAAAAATCGATAATAATTGGAACAATATCCGCATTATAGAGCACCGCGCTTTCCTGAATAAGCATTGACAGCTTGCTGTCGATAAGTTTCAGCACCTTCTCGTCTCTTGCGGTAGTGTCGGCTGGGAGCTTGCCTCCTGCGTCGCCCTCATTTAGACGAAAGTACTCCTCGGGTCCCTTGCCGTTCGAAGATTTCCCCTCGGATTTTATGGATGGGTGTAATTCGGCGGCATTTTGGCACAACGCCTCGAATCTTTTATCGTCCAGGGCGAAAGAGAGCAGCCGTCCAAAGAGTTCTCCTTCGCCCCAGATATCGGATACACTTCCTCCAATACCTATACTGGCTATTGTCTGCTCCAAGGCGGACCAGCCACCTCCCTCCACCCTCCGCTGGAAATATCTTCGATTTCCATAGTGCTCCCGAAAGGTTTGTGCTAGTACTCCGAGTATCACTCCTAAAAGTTTGAATAGCTGAGCCTTTTCCTTTACATCTCTTTTTGTTGGGTGGTAAAATCCGGAGAAGGCGCGTAGGGTATCTAAAAGGGTCTATAAATTTCCGAGTCAGTCGACTTCAATAGCAAGAAAGCTGGAGAGATTCTAGACGTGACAAATTCTCCCACATATTGCCACTCCCGAGACTTTAAAGAAAATGGTTTACCTGGAAGCCATGCAAATAACGGAAATCGTCGTTGATCCGCGACCCTTGAACTGATGCGATCAAGTACTGCCTTATGGACTGGGTTTGGTCAAAGAGATTCGCAATATCAGGATACTTGTCGGTAGAGTCATTCTGATGCGCGCGGATAGTACCGGAGAGGCTATCGAGCAGAAGTTGGAGCTCTGCGGTTGCCTTTGTAGCTTCTGGTGGAGTCGATGCAGTGGTGGAAGAGCGATGCCGCCGTGAACGTGTCGACATAGCTTTCTCCCTCCTAACCCCTTGTCCTGTCTCCCAAATAGGCCAATATGTATTCAAATCCAGTTATCCTCCCGCATCAGTCGCATTGGTTGTGTTCGCCCCTGGAGGATCCGGGCAGCGCGGTTAGGTTGGTGGCATCGAAATCGAGGCACGCGAGGCACGGTCGTTGGCTCAGATTTGGGAAATCATGGGCTGGCAGAGAGGGTCTGATACGGGCAGACGACAGGATAGAGCATAGAAGAGCGAGTTCGGTGTTAGCAAGGTGTGTTTGGTAGATTTCTTGGATGTTGGGTGATGTGAGGCTGAGGCGGTTTTTGGGTACTTGGACTTGGATGTTCGCGCGTTTCGACGTTTCGCACTGCGATGGAATAGCTGGTCGCAAGTTGCAGTCAGACCGTCAGCAGTAGTGGTGTAGAGATGATTCTCTACCAAACGTCACTTGAAATGTATTTATTATATTTACATGGCTGCATTCACCAAAGACTGGCCGTTGGAGCGACTTCGCTGTGCAAACCTTGGGCCAGGTACCATGAGGTGGGCAACGTCTCTCGCTGAGACAATGAAACGAGTACACTGGTAGGTCGTGCCTGGGCGCCGGTTAGAGTTGAGGCTATGGCATCCAAATGTCTACGCCCAGTGCACCCATTCTCTCGGGATTTCTACAAAGAATGCTTGAACTCAGAGTTGGTGAGGTGCAAGGTAATTTTGTAACTGGTTTAGCATTACTACGGTACAAGTATATCTCAACCTCGATACAAACTTCGAAGTACCTCCATACGCCAAATGGACTAGAAGCCTTCAAGCCGAAGAACAGACGAGAAGAACTGCAACCGGGTGTCTCAAATCACGTCGAAGAGCCGAATAGTCGAACAGTCGAACTTTCAGGGGTTCATCTCTGGATGGTCATCCATCCTTGGAGAAGTTCGCGTTCTCATCAGATGCTCATGTCGACGAAGCAGCTCTCGAAGTTCCTATCCACCTATCAGAGCTGCCCGCCTCACCTCAAACTCTCACGACTCTGCACATTGCCACATTCACCAAGTGAGAAAGATAGCCAGGAAGTGAAGAATTATCTTTGTGAAAGTTACAATCTAGTGCAAATACTCGGCCTCCACGGCAGTGGCCTCCGGAGGACCAGCGGAGCGTCTTTCTCCTCCTTCAATCGTAGGCAGAGGTACCTGCAGTATTCTGGTGCTACAGCCTCACGAACAAGGCGGAGTGGCCTCCGCGTCTTCCACGTCCACTCTGACCGAGTCTGACTGGCCTCACGTGAAGCCATGGAAGGCAGAACGGGAGCGTCGCAAGGCTCCGAGTCATACGGGCTCGCTAGGGTGCAGCGGATGTTCCTTGCTCAAGCTGTCATGCGATCTCGTTGAACGGGGATGGACACACATGGCGCTGATAAGCATTTCAAGAAGCTTAGAAGACGTGAATGTGTCAAAGGTGGAGGAGAAATTGAGTTGCTTTTTCTGAGTTGTTCTCTCATGTTTCCGTCCTCTGCCACCATCAGCAAGGATATCTCTGCCCAGTGCCCAGGTGAAAGTCCCCGTAAACACCGTCATAGGCAGTTTGAGCTATCTCTCCCGGTTGCGGCGCGTGCTCAGGTACGTACTCCGTACCTCGTCGGTGGCTCGCCAGCTCCCGCGGCTATCCAAACGCAGGCTGGGGCCCATGAGCACCTCATCGCTGTGAGATAGGACGGGAATTGCATCAACACAGCTTCGCGTGAATGGTAGCAACAAACAACTATCGGGTGAGCTCGACTCGAATGCTGGGTAGACTGCCGGCTCTTCGCGCGGTTCCATGTGAATGCGTGCTTTCCCCAGCTCTTATCGTGAGCACCGGAGAGTCAGGCTGCCTTAGATTGGCCGAAAGCAGCATATCGCCCCACACCTAGGTAGGCTAGCACCGCCACCCCAGACATTCGAACAAAAAGCGGGTCTCAGCAACCAAGCTCGCCTCCGTAACCATCCCCTCAAGAGAGCTCTCTTCCCATCCGTCCTTCGTCCATCCTCTCCCATCTCTTCTCCCATCAACACCAACCATCTCGAGAAGCAGCACCAACAACTGCTTCATCGCCTGTCCCATTTGATTATTCCTTTATTTGTCCAGCGTCGCCGGCAGACCTACTCCCCTAATCTACTTCTATCCTCCTCTATCCTCCTCTCTCACAATGCGTGGGTTTATCGCATTCTCGCTGTTGCCGCTGCTGGCGTCATCGGCTCCAACACTCAGCACCGAGACCATCCATGAGGGTGTTGCTCCAGTTCTCACATCTACGAACGCTGAAGCTGTCCCCGATTCCTACATTGTCGTCTTCAAGAAGCACGTCACTGAGTCGGCCGCCTCCGACCACCACAGCTGGGTGCAAGACATCCACCTCGAGAGCGAGAACGTCCGAACAGAGCTGAGAAAGCGCTCGCAATTCCCCATCACCACCGACATCTTCGAGGGTCTCAAGCACACATACAACATTGGCAGCGACTTCTTGGGCTACTCCGGCCACTTTGATGACTCGGTCATTGAGAAGGTCCGAAGACATCCAGATGTAAGCACCCGCACCCGCACCCGCTCAGTCTCTCTCTCCTCTCTCTCCCCTAAACATTCGATCCCATCACTTTGGTCTGCCCTCGGGACGCCTCGTGCCCGTCTAATCGAGGTACCGGTCCAGTAGACCCGGCTACTCGAGCTTACCAATGGCTCAAGTAGCTGGTGGCAGAGCGCCGAAAGCGGCATCTACGCACGTGATAGCTCTCCCCGCCTCCTGCTTGGCTTATCGGTTGCATTGCATTGGCTAATTCATTCTCCTCCAGGTCGAGTACGTCGAGAGAGACTCCGTGGTCCACACGCTAGAGGGCGAGGACACTGGAGATCTTGAGAAGAACGCGCCATGGGGTCTCGCCCGTATCTCCCACCGTGACAGCTTGGGTTTCTCCGACTTCAACAAATACTTGTATGCTCCAGATGCTGGTGAGGGTGTTGATGTCTACGTTATTGACACCGGAACCAACGTTGAACACGTCGATTTCGAGGGTCGCGCACACTGGGGCAAGACCATTCCAGCAAATGATGCCGATGAGGACGGAAACGGCCACGGCACTCACTGCTCTGGCACTGTTGCTGGTAAGAAGTACGGTGTTGCCAAGAAGGCCAATGTCTACGCCGTCAAGGTTCTCAAGTCCAACGGATCTGGAACCATGGCCGACGTTGTCAAGGGTGTCGAATGGGCCGCCAATGCTCACACTGCCAAGGTTAAGAAGGGAAAGAAGGGCTTCAAGGGATCTGCCGCCAACATGTCTCTTGGTGGTGGCAAGTCTCCTGCTCTTGACCGTGCCGTCAACGGTGCTGTCGCTGCTGGTATCCACTTCGCTGTCGCTGCTGGAAATGACAATGCCGATTCTTGCAACTACTCTCCGGCTGCCGCCGAGCAAGCCATCACTGTTGGAGCATCTGCTCTCGATGATTCCCGAGCATACTTCTCCAACTACGGACCTTGCAACGATATCTTCGCCCCTGGGTTGAGCATTCTTTCCACCTGGATCGGCAGCAAGTACGCCGTCAACACCATCTCTGGTACCTCCATGGCTTCTCCACATATCGCCGGTCTTTTGGCATACTACCTGTCTCTCCAGCCATCATCCGACTCTGCTTACGCTGTCGCCGAACTCACCCCCAAGAAGCTTAAGGACCATATGATCACCATTGGTACGTCAGGTGCTTTGTCTGATGTTCCAGCCAACACCGAGAACGTCTTGGCTTGGAACGGTGGTGGAAAGTCCAACTTCTCTTCCATCATCAAGACTGGTGGATACTCCGTCAAGAACAAGAAGACCTCCGAGTCTGCCAAGTTCCCAACTACCATTGAGCTCTTGGAGGAGGCTATCAAGAACGACTTCAACGTTGTCTCTGGCGAGGTTGTACATGAAACCAAGGTCGTTGCCTCCAAGGCCGATCAGCTTTCAAAGAAGATTGAGAAGATGGTCAGTGAGGAGATCAACGAGTTCTTGGAGGAACTCAACATGTAAACAGTAAGACGAGATTGATTGGTATTTAGGCCATTGGATCGAGTCCAGCATCAGGACATTAGTCCTTCTCCTGCCTTTTTTTTATACAGTTTGAGCATCATGGATCGGAGCTGGCTGGATGGTGGTTCGGTTTCTCGTTTCATGCATTTTGGGATCGTTGGTTTCCTTGTGTCATGACCTCGTTATATCGGTCTCCTTGTAAACATCAGTAGACCAAACATTTGAATTGTACATCTGCGTCTCCTTGAACTGCTTGATTTGTGTGTATCGATATGAATCTTGGGTCGCAGCGAAATAGGAAGCAGTGATTTGATTCAAGTTGCGGCTTTACCAGTGGGTTGCTCCTGCCTCTGCAATGCAGTTTTCCCGATCCACGCCATCGTAGCTCTGCACCTGCCGATGGACAAGCACTTGTCTCCAATCTTCCCTTTTTCTCTTCTCCTCCATCGGATCGTCTTCCTCACTTTTGGTTAATATCTGTGCGCTGCAGAGCATCATCAGAGACTGCATTTGCATTCTACTCGTTTCATTTCAATTACTTCATTTTCTGAGAACATCACAATCATCACCCACGATGTTTCGACGAAACAGCTCTACCCGGCTCAGTCGAAGCAAATCATCCTCATCAGTTCACAGCAAGCATGAATCCATCGACCCCCAAGTAGCCCGTCAACACGCACAAGCCGCAGCAACGTTAGCCTTCGCACGAGCACAGGAGAGGAGCAGTGCTGATCTGAATCACAGCTGCGATCACAGCAAGGCGAGGAAACATATGTCAAGCTACGAAAGACAGCCATACTCACAAGCAACCGAATCATCAACCAACGGAGAACATGTCATCAAACGTCAACAAAGTGTTCGCTTCGCAGGCCCGAATGCGGTACAGAGAAGACGGTCGACCACCAATCGATCAAGTCAACATGCACTTCAAACACAAGCCAGCACTGCAACTCTTAGGCCAGTAGCCCTTACTACGAGTGCACCGGTGCCAGCAGTTTATCGTCCACCAAGTCGTTCTTCGTCGATTGGCAAAGCCTCATTTGGTAAAGCCACGACGGAAGATTTTGCCAAAACTTTGGCGACATACGACGAATATTATACTCGCGAACCCGAACTTCCTTCTACTCCATCCTCGTATCGGCGTCTTCGCAAATCAAAGTCCATGTTTAGTCCACTCAAAGCCCCTAGTGTATTCTATAGCAATGGCACACCAGGCAGAGATACATCCTCGAATCTTGGACGCCAAAGTAGCGTTTCAGAAGCTCGAACACCACAGAGTCAGCACAATCATGCCCCCCTGTTAAGGGCTCCAAAGTCGATGAGCTTTCTTCGAGGGGGAAGAGAAGGAGGTTTTCGACAGCGCAACGATGAAGCAGTGCAGATGGCTCGAGACAGATTTTTCCAACACGCCACTCAAGAAAGACTCCGAGAGCAGCCATCATTTCTCTTCCGATCAAGAACCCAAAAGGGTGACAAACCTTTCCGAAAGTCTGTTCGGAGCAGCAGTGGGAACAGCGACCCCCAGCCAATGCCAATCGCCTCCCCAAATCAAGATACAGTCCCAAAGGAGTTGAAGCTGAGAGACAAAGCTCGAAAAGCATCCAAAACGATAAAATTTAAGCTCAAACGTGTCTTTGGTCTGATCAAAGAAGATCCTGTTGAAATTCCCAATCAGCAGGTAGATGCGCGCGAAACTCACGTTCGAGGATATACTTGCAGTCCAGATGGTGCACAAGATACATTTCCTGACATCCCTTACCCCGATGAGCAATCGCTTTCACGCGTTGCTTCTCGCGTTCCATCCATTCGAATCTCGATTTCAAACGAGCAGTTAAGATCGCATGCTGGTAGTGTCAGAAGTGCTAGAAGCCTTACGAGTGAGCAAAGTGACGAAGGCTCTCGTGTCACTAGTTGGCCGAGCACAGCTATGAATACTCTCAACAGTCAGGCCATGCGTACACTCACCGAAAGAGAACGACAACGTCTTTCGATAATTAACGAGAATGGTGCTCATACCTCCTCTTCATCCATTAGGCGAGGTGGCCCGAGGAACCAAATTTCAGCATATCCAAATATCAGACCTTCCAGCAGGGGGTCAGTTGGAGCACAAAATCCGGTACCTGGACCTGTTGATAGCGCTCGAGTGTATTCAGCTCTCATGAAACGTTTGGACGAGACCAGTCCTAAGAAGAGCGCTACCGTGGCTTCTCGAAGAGAAAGTCTCGACAACCCACAAACGCCAAAGTGCCCTCCGCGTCGTAGTGCATCTGTGAAAGGGGGTCGAAAATACGCAACCATAAGACATGTTCCACCGGAAGATAATTCGGTAGATGAAAATGGTTGCCAAATGCGACCAGGTCATGGCCATCAATGGGTAAAATCAGATTCGGTCCACGCATCTCAAGCTGAGGATGTGTTTGGCTTCACCGGCTCTCATGTTCATCAATGGGTACAAGCCGACCACCTTCGTGAAGCTCGTATGAGAAGTGAAGATGATGCATTTCACGAAATCAATATGACATCACAAAGTCAACGGAGCCGAGCGCAGTCAAATGCTTCAACATCCATCGTTACTATCCAACAACCAAGCAACCATACATCTTTCTATACTGTTCCGGAAGAGTCAGGTCGTACGCCTCAAGAGATTGCGCTACAGAATGAACCAGTGGTTATTGAACCCAAAAAGATCCTTCGCGAATCCAGATCTACCTTCTTTGGCGGAACGGCAGGGACCATTTCCAGAACAACAAGTCCATTTCGACGAGCAATGGCCGAAGGAGAAATCTCTACCATAGCCGCAGGTGACAGTCTGAGAATATCTCACACATCTCCCGTCCGAAATCCCCTCTACCAAGAAGTCAGCGGCATCTCAACCCGCAACGAAGACCCCGAGGAACAAGCTTCCCCAAAGGCAGACAGCGAAAGTATGTACTCGAGGACTACCAGCGGGCAGGTGACTGTGAGGGACAGTGCCCTATCTCTTTTGATTGACGAACAGCAACAAAACGCAGAAGGACCATCATTTCACGAGTCAAGCAATGGCGATGTTGTTATCATCGACAGATCAACTTATCGCTTCTCCATGCCAAACAACAACCCTAACCATCAATTCAATAACTCTGGGGGTTCGACCGAATGGAAAAACTGGATGTCAGCTGAAGTCTCAAAACTCGAAAGGGCCAAAGAGAACAAGAATGGCCGACCCTTTGTCAACTATACATTGCCCAGCATGCCAAGGTCCTTCCAGGCGGGTCATTTGCGCGAAAGTGCTCAAATCGACGACGAAGATACCGACATCAGTGATCGAAAACCCATTGCCTTTAAGCTTCCTTTGGGAATGGTACATCAGCCAAACCCAAATATACAGAGTACTCCCTTCTTAAAACCCATCTTGAAGAGAAAATCACAAGTGTCGCTCGGCGAGAACAGCGACCCAAGACATGGAAGCTCCTCGACGGTTCATATCCCGCCACCGCCGCCGATTCCGGTGAGGAGCCCCTTGAGAGCTACACAGTCGAGAGCTTCTCTTCGATCGACGAACACGGTCATCGCACCGAATTCTGCGAGTGTGAATGGGAGAAATGTTTTGCATAAGCGGCATACTTCTCAGGCTACATTGAGGAGTGCGAAGAGTTTTGATACCATCAAGACGCATAGTGTCAGAACTCCGGCCAAGCTCGTTAAGAAGCATGGACGGCTCACACCCGCGCCAAGTATGCCCAGCCCAGGTCCTGGTGAGGGAGTGGGAGGGAATGGAAGTTCGATTAATCGACGGACGTTTGGAGGTGGGAATGGGACGGGCAGATATGGTGATGTTCACTACCGCTCCGACGACGATCCGTACGGGACAGATGGGGCCGGGTTGATGGGACCGGATGTGTATGGAGGGTATGGGCATGGGGGCATTGGGGGGATGGATGAGCTGAGTGAGCAGGATGCGCAGGCGCTGGGGAGTCGGAAGATGGTGGAGCTTTTTTTGAGTTCGAGGAGGAGGAGGGTGTGTGAGGGGTCTTTTAGTGGGGGGAGTGAAGATGGTGGAGGAGGAGGGAGTATGTTTCTTTAGTAATGGGTGTGTGTTGTTTGGATTATTAGTGTATTGGGGGTTTGGGGTTGGGGCTTGGGTGGAAAAGTACTCGTAACAAGTATTAAGTATGGTTAGGTATTGCATTTGGGTATTGGTACTGGGATTGTGGGATTGTGTTATTGTCTGGGAATCAGCTGTGGGAGGGGGTATAGCTGGCTTTTTCTTTTTTTCGTGGGGGGGAGGGGGGTTTATGAGGAGCTCAGGAGTGTTGGAGTATTTTATAGGGTAGATGATTAGTGTAACTATCTAATGGGTAGTTTTTCTTTGATTTGATGGGATGTGATGTGATGTGATATGTTGTGATGTGTTGAAGAGTGAAGAGTGATGAGGGAGTGGGAGGTAGAAGAGAGGTCGAATTGAATTGAATTGAACTATCTTGGGTAGGCTAATGAGGAGTAAAATATAGTAGGTGAGTGAGGGGTAATAATATTTAATATTCAATAGGTAGGAGAGGCGGAAGGAAATAAGGGTTGAGGTACTGAGATAATCTATTTCTCTCGCTTGTTTGCTAGTTAAAGAGATTTAAAAGAGAACTAAGAATCGGGAGAAGAGAGCTTATTTTGATATTTATTGGGTTTGGAGGTTTAGAGATTAATATATAAATGTAGAAGTTTAAAGTGAAGCATCCCGAAGTAAATCATCCTCTCACTTCAAAATCATCAACTCAAAATAAAACACCCTTTCATAAAAAAATCTAAACCCCAAATATCTAAACAAGAAAATCAACCACTCTAAAACCATTTATAATAAATCTTAAAAGCGATAGGTTTAGGTATATAGATATTGCAAGTGAGGGATTTGGAAGGGGGGGAGATGGAAGGGGGGAATATAAGTGAGCGTTGGGTGGGTGTGGTGTAGTGAAAAAGGGAGAGAGGTGGGGG
>QYAP01000144.1:0-74067 GCA_003988905.1 Hymenotorrendiella dingleyae
TATAATGTGTTGTGGTTGTTTAATTGTGTTCCAAAGTGATGGGTGGTGGGGAAGTGCGCCGCTCGGTGATATGCGCCGCTCGGTGATAAACCACGTTACTAATAATAATAATAATACTAATAATTTTAATCCTAATATTATTTATAATAATTATTAAAAGCTAAATTATCTAAATTAGAAATATTAATATAATAAGAATTATTATAATTATAATAAAAAAGGTTATATTAAATATATTTACTTAAAGAAGAATAAAGAAAAGAGCTTTATTATTTATATAGAATTTGCTTAAAGAATAGATTTAAATAAAGAAGATAATTTTAATTATTAAAGAATTTATAATTAACGATTCGATTTATATAAATATAATTTAATTTAATCTATTACTTATAATTAACTTATATGAATACGGCTTATATGAATATAATTTAGATTATATGAATATAAATTATTTAATACGAATATAAATAAGTTTATATAAATATAAGAAACGAATATTCGAATTATAAGCTTTAATATAAATAATAATATAATTATTAATCGATTATATAATTAAATAAATAATAGAATATATATAAATTTAAACAAATTTACTTTAATAAGAGGTTTAAGCGAGAAATAATAGTTTATTAGATTTTATAACTTTAATTTAATTTATTCTTCCTATTTTATTATTTCTTTTAAAAGGAATATTTGGTTTTCTTTTTAATTTATAAAAATAATATTTCTTTTAAAAAGGATTAAAAGTTTAATTTAATATAATTTTTTAGAGGGATTATTTATTTACTTATTTATTTATTTTCTAAGAGGATATTTATATATTTTAAATAATAATTTAATCGGTTTTATTTTTTTCGATATATTTACTTTTATAAATATATCCCGAAGAAAAATATTAAAGTATAAATTATATATAATCGGGTTATACTTATTTATTAGATTCTATTAATATATAATTTATACTTATATAAGATATAAAAGCCCTTATAATTCCTTATTTAGTTTCCTCTTTTATAATTATAATATAAGCTTTTTATCGAAACCTTTAATATTAATTTTTATTTTTATATTTTTATTATTTCCGAAATTAAAGAAATCGTTGAAAAGTAAGGGTATTATATAATTAATATTAAAGATTCTATAAAAATAGAATTTTTAAAATTCTAATTAAAGGATTAAATATTTTAATTATCTAATTTCTAAATATTTTAAAACTTTAATTAAAAAATTAATTATTTTAGGTTTAATTTCTTTAATAAATAATAAAAGATTAAATACTTCTATTATTTCTTTTCTAATCGAAATTTTATTATTTTATAATTATTTCTTATAAAATTAATTATTAATTAATATTTATTTATTTATTTATTTGTTCATCTATCGATAGGGCCGTAAAGGCCATGCGATGTATATCCTACATATTAATTAATATTAGTTTCATAAATATATATATATATAAAGTAGTTCTAATAATAATAATATATTTTATATATTTAAAAGAGAAGAGATTAAAAAAAAAGAAAAGAGATATATATAATGAAATTATATATATAATTAATTAATTAAGATCGATATAAATTTAAATAAAAATAGAATAATTTTCGAATCGAATTTAAAGAATCTTATTAGAATAATATTATCGATTTAAAAAAAGTCTTTAATTATCCCTATTTTATAATATTAATAATTCTTTTTATATAAAAAATAGGATTATTATATTATTTCTTAAAGATTTAAATAGATTCTAATAAACTAATTTAATAATTTATATATCTAAGAATCTAAAAGAAAATTTAAAATTAATATTAAAAGATAATATATAAAACCCTTAAATTAAAATAATAATAATATATATTAAATAAAAGAGAACTCGGAAATATCCTTATTTTTAAAGGATTTATCGATAAATTATTAGTTTATTAATAAAATATAAATTTCTTTATTTAAATTATATATTTATATTATTATATATATATTTATATTATTATATATATATTTATATTATTATATATATATTTATATTATTATATATATATTTATATTTATATTTATATTATTATATATATATTTATATTATTATATATATATTTATATTATTATATATATATTTATATTATTATATATAAATATTTCATTCTATATTCTTTCTATTAGAAGGTTATTAAAGGAAAAAAGAATTCTCTTATATTCGTATAAATACTTTTTTATAAAGCTCCGCTTTATAAGAAAATTATTATATTATAAAAAAATAAAGGAATATAAGGGGATTAATAAAAGAATAGGAAAAGCGGGGAGAGAAGAGAATACTTATATAATAAACCATTTCGGTATAAGCTTTTTAGTTTTTATTTATATATAAATAAAATAAACAAATAAATAAATAAACCTTATATAAGTTTAAATTTCTCGGATTTTCCTCTTTTCACCTTTTAATAAATAACTTAATATCTAATAATTAAAATTTAATAAAAATTTAATTTTATAAGAAATATAACCATTAGGCTTTTAGAATATATAAATTTTATATTCTTTTATTATTAGGTTATTAAAATATATTTAATTTAGGTGGAATGATATGCGTGCCGGAGATCTGTGTGCGCGGGGAAAAAAAAATTCCGAGTGCCTAGCAGTCGCGCAACAGACGATATCTCGCTTAAGCGAAGCGCGACGTATTGGGCCGCAGAGAAATCTGCGGTGGGAGTGAATACATTTGGCTCCAAAATAAGTTTGATAGAAAGAGTTTCGGTGTCAGTGGCTAGTTTGGTGGTAAGATGGAAGGAGAGTCGAGGCAAAATCCTCGTATCGGCGCGAACGCAAAATCCATGTCCTACACCCTCAAGATCCTCACTTCCCCATTCCCATTTTCCTCCCCATCTCTCTCTTCGACTCTCCCGTCGATTGATTCTGCAAGCGGTGCAAGAAAATGTTTGAGAGAAGCATCTCTTACTTTTGCGGCTGGTTGCGAGATGCTCCAGTTTTATGCTTTCTTGAGCCGCACTAAATGAGAGTAGACTTTGAGGGGAAACGACAACAGAACTGGTTGTATTACTAGCTAGATCCATTAGAGCTGTGTTCACTACAAGACATCTAAGTAGACACAACGCCTCATTCCAAAACACGAGCACCATCCTTGCATTATCCTACCGTGTTTCAATCACAAGAAACCAGCGTCCTAAACCCACCTACCCAGCCCTTTCTTTGATCCTTTTGCCTCCTTATCCTCTGTACTGCGAGCAGGAGCCCCTGGTCCCTGCGCGATTTTGCCCTGATTTTAGGTATAGATATTATTTATTATTATTACTATATGAAATTTCTCAGAGTTTAGAATAGATATGGGGCGAGAAACCTGGGTTGAAATAGGAGTCTCAAAAATATCCGCTGTGGGGTTCCTGTTCGCTGTACAGAGGATCCGGATACCAAGCCTCCCCAGACGTTCCCCGGCCATGCTTATTATACCACCCATTCCCTCCATTCTTGGCACAGCCCTCATAGCCGTTCTTCCTCGTATTGCTCCCCGATTCTTTCGGTGGAATAAGCCGAATATTCTCATCACAACTACTGTACCCCGAATCCGCCGACTTGCCACAAATTCGATTATTACCTCTTAAACCAGTCCTTTCCAAGGGTGGAGGAACGACCCCTCCAACATCATTACCTTGATCTCTTCCCTGCAAGGGTTTCAAGCTCTTCTCACTCTTCAGTCGCTTCAAAATCCCCGTCGGTAGCGGTGGGACCTCGTCCTTGGCTTCTCCCAAATTACAGCCGTGGGGACTCTTCGTGCTCGCAGACCTTCGTAGACATTTATCGCTCACTTTCTTCATAATTTTCCGAACGCTGGATGGAGGCGTTGTCGAGCGCTCAGGTACGGGATTTTCAGGGGTGGTAAGGATGGCCTGGAAAGTGTGCGGTGGAGGTGGTTGTGGCGGTCGTGCAGAGTTTTGCGGATGAACACTTATTTGGCTCCGTACTCGGTTTAAAGGGGTTGGTAGAGTCTCTCTATTATCCGGGAGTATAAAACTCCTTCTTTTATCGGATGCTCTAGTGGTTGGAGTACGATGTGGCGGCATGGTTGGTGGTAGTGTAGAATTTCGCCGATGAACATTTATTTGGCTCCGTTCTCGGTTTAAAGGGGGTGGTAAAGCCTCTTTATTATCCGGGAGTATAGAACTCCTTCTTTTATCGGGTGCTCCAGTGGTTGGAGTACGATGTGGCGGCACGGCTGGCGGTAGTGCAGAATTTCGCGGATGAACACTTATTTGGCTCCGTCCTCGGTTTAAAGGGGGTGGTAGAGTCTCTCTGTTGTCCGGGAGTATAGAACTCCTTCTTTTACCGGGTGCTCCAGTGGTTGGAGTACGATGTGGCGGCACGGCTGGCGGTCGTGCAGAATTTCGCGGATGAACACTTATTTGGCTCCGTCCTCGGTTTAAAGGGGGTGGTAGATTCTCTCTGTTGTCCAGGAATACAAAACTCCATCTTTCACCGGGTGCTCCAAGTGCTTCAGTGGTTGGAGTACGATGTGGCGGCACGGCTGGCGGTTGATCCTTATCCTGAAATATCTGCCCAAGACCATGGACTCTCGCCAGCAAACCCTGAGTTCTCATCATGAGATCATTCATCTCGCTCTCGGAATAAGTGAGCCGGAGGTCTTTGCTTTTGAAGGACTCAATGTACTTGGCTTTTTCTCTCTGTAACTGCTGCTGCCTGGTTCCTTCAAATAACTCTAATGGTGCGACGAAGCTTTCTTCCAGGAACGGGTCGGGTTCTTCACTCAGATGTATCGAATCCATAACGTCCAGAGAGGAAGACTCGGTAGTGGCTACATTCTGAGAGGAGATTTCTGATTCTGATTCGTCGTCGGAATCGAAATAGGCGTTCAACTCAGGATAAACAACTCCTTGTATGTTATATACATTGTGCTCCAAGCCAGCGGTAAAACTCGATGCTCGCGTCAGAGGAATCATATTTTCTTCAGTCATATCGAGGGTTTGCATGTATTCCCCTATTACGAATTAGCAAGTCAATCTCTCCGCGTGAATGGCAACAGTTACCTTCGAGAAAATCTTCGAAGTCTTGGTTGTACATAGCTTCATCCGAATAATCCTGCCATCCCGGGGAATGCACAGCTACCTTCTCAATAATTGGAGTTTCCACGCTGGTGGCCTTGATGAACTTATCAGCGGTGGAAAATTCTTTGTCGGAGACATTGGCATCGAGTTTTGGAGCACCATTAGGCACAAACCACAGATTTGCATCTGTTGTTGTTATAGGGGTCCTATTCCCTGTCACATCGACATGTTCATCCTTGACAAGCTCGTCGATATCACGGACTGAAGGTGCCAGCGTCGGCCTTTTTTTATTCCTGCTAACGCGACTATCCTGACTGTTCGACACGAGCGATTGAACGCGCGATTGACGTAGCGTTCTCCTTTTGGCATGTTGCTCAAGTAACTTGGTTTGGTCAGTTGCCACGATTTCCATGCAGTTTGGGGGGGGACCAACCATATGATGAACCTCTCGATCTAAAATCCTTTCCCAGATAGCGTCGGTGAGTACTGGAATTCCTTCCCTTTCCAATTCGGTTTCCCACTCCTGCCGGTTCATGCCTCGACCAACGAATGAATTCAGCACTGCTCCCAACGAGATTCGATTTGTAAATCCTTCCATTTCGATAGAGGCTGGCTTGGCGCGAAAGTCTTTTTGGACACTATTGCCACACTATTGATTGTGTCCTTCAAATTATGCCGTAAAGCCACTTGGTGGATTACTCTGAATCTGATAAAGGTAGGTGAATTCCCTGCGAGCGCAGAATTCGAACAGAAGGGACACGGGAGCGAAGAGATGTCGAAATAAATTCGGAGAAGAGGAGCCAGTACTTTTCGATTACTGAGAGGTTTTTTCGTTACCCTGAACATCCATGAAGGTCGTTATGAAGGATGGTGGAAGCTTTAAACATATGAGCAAAGCTCACAACTGCACAGGGTTTCAAGGAGCGTGAAAGCTGGGGAAACACTTACCGGGTGCGAATAGGAGCGAATCTGGATACGAAAAGAAAGTTGTTGTAAAGACTGCCGTTGCACACAGGTGGAAGGAAGGTAGGAAGGAAGCTATGTTTGTTTAGTCTGGCTTGGAAAGCTATTATCTTGTCCGAGCGTGAGCATGCTCCTACGCACAGCTGGCGTGGTTGCCGTCGAACTTGGGGGCATTACGAGGTCATTTTCCTGGGGGGCTCATTTGCTTGGACCCTGGCTTTCCGGAAGAAGCAAATTTTTTGAAGAGACAGCTGCTTAGTCGGGAACTACTCAGGTAGGATCTGCATGAACTACAGCATAGCCTCAAACTAACCATCAACTAGAATTCTATAGGACTCTATAGGTGTAGATTGGTGGTGGCGACATGGTCCACGGAAGGGTAGGACCATTGTCACTATTTTGTACGGAAAGTCTGACAGGACCAGGTATTTCTGATGGTAGAGTTGCCAAAGAATCGCAAGTGTAGGTGCAAAAAGATAATGTTCTCATTGTGTGCTCTGCTTCGTTTTGCCTTCACAGTCAGATCTGGTCGGCTAGTAGCTGTGGGCTCTCATGGAACCTGATATCCAATGTCAGCAAGATACGAATGCTACTGAAGTACCCATGAAAATCACACGAGCGACTCCAACCTGCATGTCCATTGTCCTAGCCACCCCGGGGACCTTTGACATTCACCCCGCTGCCCATACGGATTTCGTAGAAACTCACTCCGGTGAGCAGCGTTGGAGAGAGCTGCTAGATCCCCGAAGTGTTAGGGGAAAGTAGAAAATGAATATCTACGGGGGGAGGCGACCGGTGGCAGTTGGCTTTGTACTAAATAATATACTATCGTAGCTTGCATTTTGAGACCTGCCGTCAAGACGCTACGGCAGGGAGCGTGCGAGTCTATTAATAGAAGAATATTCTGCGCGTCTCGGATAGGGTCTCGGGAGATCAGACGATAGCTAGCAAGGGTAAGCGTGATCTGTATCGCATAATTCAATGCTGTGGGATATCGTCAGTAAGAATTTTCCTAGCTGGGAAAGATGCATGCTTGCGTTGTGTTCATTGTTGTGGTGATGATGGAGGCGTTGATGTTGTGTTTTGAAGGAAGTGGCGGCGAACCGTGCCCCCGCAGGAGAGCAAGCCCCCTGAGCCACGTGGGGATTTTAGGCCCAACCGAGCCCCTAAACGCAGTTTCCCCACAAGACCGACAGCATTCAAGCCACAAAACAAACACAGCATGTCAACAACGGAAAATTTTTATGAACTACTATCAAATTCAAAAACACCATGGTCAGTATTGTGTAGTAAAAGACGATAAACAGCGTAAAGAGTCTTTCAAATTGCACTCGCTCTGTATTTATGCATTCCCCGGTATTTCACCCCTGTCCTCCTTTTCCCTTTGGATCGCCTTCGAAATAATTCCTAAGTTGGAGCGAAAGACTTCGAAATAGACCTTGAAGCGTCGAAGATACAACTCTACCTCATCCTAGTGACCTCACTTGGCCTCAGCTGTGCATAAGCTGTAAAGTCTACCCACCGTCCGCAACCTCACTAAGTCAAAAGTCGAAATTTACATAATTTCGAAGCACGAAATCTGTTATAAAATGATCACTTGATCTCTCTTCGGAAGCTTATGTTTCCGGCAAAAAAAAAACTGAGAACCTCTGGTTCCATGACAGCTGGAAACTTTGATATTGTGTAAAAGTTAAAACCGCGTTGGCATCCTAGCTGAGGGTGCGGGACACAAAGTGGATGTAGAAGTGGAGGAAAGGGACGGGGAAGAAAGAGAGAGTTACCATAGAGGCGTGACTAGAAGTAGAACAAGTAACGGGATGATTGAAAGCACGGAAAGTTCGAGGGGCCTCGAGGAATTTGCGAGGTTATTTTTGAGCGAGATAGGATGCTTGACCAAATTTTGACGGTCTTCATTAGCTTCTGGTGGAATTCAGGATAAAGGCAAGTTTGGTAATGGTTATATATCAGGGGCATCGTTCGCCTAAAATATTGACCGAAGAGTGACCCGTATGTCGCCAGTCCCAACATTTTTAAAACCAAGTCTTCAGACAAGAATATGATTCCTATCAATCTTCTTATCTTAAGCTTTCACATCTCATCCCTCCGTTTGGTCGAACCATAGCGATTTTGCTATGATGCTAGTCAATAAACCTAACCGCTATCCACAGCCTACAAGCTGACGAGACCGCCAAGAAGTCAACCAACAAGCCAAGTTAACCAACCAACAGTTCCTCACATCCACGCCCCACGAGGTTGATTTCAATCTACATCTCATGATCGATCCCTTCAGACCGCAGCTTTGTTGCAACTAATATATTTGAAGCTCGTTTTCACCCTTCCCACAACTTCTGATTAATCAAATGGACACTGTTACTAGGATATTCACTCCAATCTTGAGGTATTCCGGCACCAGATTCAAGACTAATTACAATTTCAACCAAGCTTGTGGCGAATTCCATTTCTTGCCTGACTAAGAATTTACATTTAGGGTAATCAGAATTGGGGTTTTTTGAGGCAACTCAGCTGTGTAGGAACCGCATATCAAACAGGTCTGCACTCTAGCTACTAGCAGGGACCTAATATAGGCCACTCAACAAAGAAGCTAGGCCTGAAACAGAGAAAGAGCTAGAAGGCCTGAGGTGCACAAAGAACTCGAGCTAAAAGGGTTGAGGGTATACTGATCCCAGATTGCTTTCCAATTCGAGGGGTTTCTTTTTGCACACACTCCTTCATGAAGAACATCAGCAGGATTCTAGCCTGTTGGTTGCAGTTTCAAAGAATGTAGCACAGCCTACGGCGCCTCTGAGCTGAAGTGTTGGGAGAGTGAAAATCCTGGAGGATTTATGAGGCGGTGATTCTAAAGCTGGGGCCTTTGAAAAACTTGGTAAGAAAGAAGGCCCTTTGGAAGATCCTCCTTACAACGTTTATCTTGGTTGAAAATTCTTAATTTTATACAACGCATTTGTTTAGAGTACAGTGTCTGGTGAGATACTGTATCCCGTTCTTTTTTCTCAACTCGAACCATTCCACTTCAACGTCACAAATTCCCCCTCAGCAAACTTTCGCTTCACTGCAGCTGCCAACTCAAATAAATCGGCTATGGCTGAACAGAAGCTCGGTCTGTTTCCTTGTAAAGGTCCACATCGTTAAATTGCTAATACCTTTGATAGACACCCAGGATGCACAGCGCTCCATACCAGCATTGGAACCTATTCTCGGTTACCGGGGTAGCTTCACTCATGGTAATCGTGGTTGGAAAAGCTTGCTTGACGTGGAAGAGAAAAAAAGTCTACTTGCCAATATTACGAAGAAAATTTTCAGAAAGTGGTGGGCCCGTGTTTTGGTGTATCTGCTTGTTCTTGGGGTCACTGCCGCCTTGTGAGTACTTGCTCGTATAATTTTCTTTCTGAAATCCATAAACTAACAATTTGCCAAGAATCTGGTTGTCATTGAGTCTTAGTCTACCCAGACATAATAAACCGAAAGCTCCCCTCACTAGAGTGAGCGAAATAGTGGACGAGTGGAACAGTCCAGATGATTCCACCGCCTTGGTTTTATTCGACTCCAACTTTACGCAAGGAATTACTCCTATGCCATGCCATTCGCACAATGACTACTCGCATGCTGTCCCTCTTTTCGAAGCTCTCGCAGCCGGTTGCACTGGTGTAGAAGCAGACATATACCTTCCAACAGAAGCAGGCAACGAAGACCCGTTAGTTGGCCATTCTTCCAGCTCCCTCACACAAGGCCGAACACTACAAAGCTTATACGTCGAGCCTCTTAGCATCATGCTAGATAATATAAACGGCAATTCTACAATTTCGGCTAGTCACTGGAATGGTGTTTTTCAATCGAGCCCAAACACCACGCTTTCACTTCTTCTGGACTTCAAATCCAACGGCACAGATCTCTGGCCCTACGTAATCCAGCAGCTTGAGGTTCTTCGTTCTCAGGGCTGGCTAACCCACTGGAACAATTCGACGGGAATCACTTGGGCTCCAATCGTCGTGGTCGCAACCGGAAATGCACCTTTTGACCTCATAGTTGCCAATACTACATATCGCGACATTTTCTACGATGCTCCACTGGAAGACATCCTCAATCCAATATATGATAACACGAACTCCTACTACGCCAGCGTATCAATGTCCCAAACTCTTGGCCGACAATGGCTGTGGAAATTCAGTTCGGCTCAGTTAAATAAGATCAGCGAGCAGATTAGTGCAGCAAATAACAAAGGTCTTAAAGCAAGATATTGGGACATCCCGGCCTGGCCTGTCACTTTCAAAGAGTATATCTGGGGTGTCCTTGTAGAGAGAGGTATTGGGATGTCGAACGTGGATGTGTTTTCTTCTACTTTGTATTTCCCATTAGTGACTCAATTCGGTCAAAATCGACTTGTATGGTAACTTCCTGTAGGAAGTTCGTTATATATGGCCTTGGTGGTCTAGCTATCATGTATCATTGCTGTTTATTTTTGAAATTTTGAAAGACTTTACACTAAACGTTCGAGGACTTGAGAGCAGTCCGTATTCAGGGACACAGTTCGTGATGATCACGTTTCATCATGACTGTTGGTTTTGTGCTTATACTGTAGGAATACCAACACAGGAGCCAGCTGACCAACCACAGCCACTACCAACCACAATATTTACCAACAGTGATCTCCACCAACATTACTTTGATAGGATGATCCGATGATCCTAGATTGCAGTGTCATCCTTCCCTCGAGCTATTTGGCTCCTTTCTCCAAATCTAATAGGGTATTTCTTTCCTTGCATCCTTGTTCGAAGGAACCGTCTTCAGAATAGAAACCAGATGCTACTAACCATAGCCACTACCAGCCACAACATATTAACGGCAACTTCTACCAACAACAATTCCAACAAGATGATCCTAAGCCGATATGCAGTCACGTGAACGACACTCCTTGCAACTTCGCTTACCGTCACCGCTTTTCCGGTAGCAGGCAACCAACAAGTCCAAACATATCTGACCTCTCATAGTAACCTTTCAATCTGTCTCCAACAACATTCAAAACAATGTCGAATCTTCTCTCATTCCTCTCACAATATGAAAACCTCATTGAAACTGGCAAATATCTCAGCACTCTCGATCTTTTTCATCTTGGCTTGACGAACTCCAAATTCTATGGCATCGTGCTTCAATCAGCGCCTGTATTTAGCCGTCTGAAGCGTACAGCTCTCTGTGACGGAAACGGTCTCAAAGCGCGTCAAAACTTCCAGGGACTCCACGGGTTGGAGGTGAAATACTTTGAACATCACGATGGGCAATGTATCTGGAGAAATATTTATGAGGAAGAGATCGAAGTACGCGTTTGGAACGTCAAGTGCGATGCTGCAAATGCACTTCCCTGCTTGAAATGCGGTATCAACGTTTGCGAGGTTCGATTTTCTTTCGAAAAACCCCCCTCATGTCCTCTCTTCCCTTAAAAAAATGCTGACCCCCGTTCAATTTAGGAATGTCGATATGTTCCTCGTGCCCGAGATACGCCAGATTGCCGTTCCTGTCGGAGACCCCATCGTGACCCTGCAATGTTGTGTCGCAACGTTATTTGCTATTGCGCAGTATGCGATGAGAATGTCGAAGATGACCTTCCATTATCGATTTCCAAGTACTGTGATTGTGACCAATATACACGGTGGATATGTATGTCTTGCAAAGTCACAGAGAGCAAAGTAAATAGCCTCTATTTTGACAAGCGGACAATCAACAGTGGGCGCGATCCATGGAAGCAGGATCTGGACGATGGTATGTGTCTCAATGACCACATACATCGTCGAGCTGTAAGCTCAAAGAATACCTTTCCTCGAGTCGAAATATACTCCAAACTATGAAAAACATTCTAATCAAATGTCAACAGTTTTGCTGTCCCTGTGGGAAACGAGCCCCAAAAGAAGGCAATGTGCGCTGTGCGTGGTGTAAGAAAAAGCATAATCTGGATATAGATACTTGGATGGACGAGGATATACATCGCATTCCCGCTTTTGACGATGTGAGGAACTATCTCCTGCTCGCGTTTTCCCCCAGTCTTACCTGCCGCATTGCGAGCTAATGAAAGTTCCAGGATCCCGACTTTCCCAAAGATGTCTCCTCGGATTACACCCGGTGGGAGTAGGTTGAAGCTACTGCGGCCAATACAGCTTACAGACTCTCCATCCCCAAGGAAAATATCTGTACGTACCTACCTTGTACGAGTATTGCACCGGCTAGCTCGTAATTTTCTTTACCAAGACATCAGGCGAGAGGTCGATTTCCACTAGACGTAGATTTTTGCAGCGTGCACTTGGCTCGCGGGTAGTAAGGGGAGAGCAAAATGAAGTTTGTGTTTGTCAACATTCTGGACATGAATGCAGCTTTTTTTCAGACCGAAGCATGGGCAGAGCAAGTGAGTTGTGGCCATAAACACGCGTCGAACCGAAGGAAAATGAAGGAGAGAGTGCCGTTGAAGAAAACGTAGGTACGGAACTTCCAGATGACCCTGGGAACTGGGTGATAAACAATAGTCACGTGAATCATCGCATTCTCGCGTTTGAAACCAGACACGCTTGACACGTCTTCTTGGCATCGCGTCCCCACACTTCGATTATCATCATCGCACTCCAATTCTCTCCCCAACATTCAACGTTGACTGATTACTGTGCCACCATCACAAATCAACATGCCGCCAAAAAGAGCAGCGCCACTTACGGACGCAGACCTGAACGCACTCGCCGGTCCATCAAAGAAAACAACCAAGGGAAAGGCAATGGCTAAAGCTGGCCCATCAAGTACAGCAGCAGCCCCTGAGAAGAAATACAAGTATTCAGACCTTATTGCCGTATGTAATTTACCCAATCCGATAGCTTGAAGCTCACAAGCCTTCTAGCTGGCTGGTCAAGAACCTGTCGAAGTTACGTGGTTCCTATGGGGTGAGCCCGAAGACGAGGATGAAGAGGACGAAGACGAAGCAGTCGTCCCCGGATCATTGCAAGATGTGCTGAACGGACTTGAAACCGAGAAACGCAAAGCTTGCAACGAGATGCTTAATGGTGTCTTCGGCGCGATGGACGAAATACAGAAGAAGATTGAAAAGACCTCGGAGCCGTTCAAGGCCAAGATGGATGAAGCGAGAAAGACATTCGTGAAGGAGGGCAAGATGACTGCTGAAGAGGAGGCCGCGAGAGCCAAGAAGGCTGCCGAGAAGGAGAAGAACAAACCGCCATGTCCTAGAATCGTTAATGATAACGGCTTCCCAGTTACTCAGGCTGGATTTGAGAAGTTTGTCGAAATCAGCGAGGAGTGTGACAAACGCGACCCGGATCAGCATGCTATGTATATTTACAATGACTTCGCTGGCTATGGTTGCACGGAAGTCTTGGAGAATGTGGTAAGTCCATCTTTCCCCTTCTTTCATTTAGATAGCGACCGCATCTTTAGCACCAAAATAGGAGACGTATTAGTAAGATCGTTTGCTAACAGAACTTTTAATAGCTTGCTGAGTTCAACAAAGTTATTTTCAAGAAAGACGTATCTCCAGTCAAGAAATGGGCTATCGTCGAAGGCCTTACACTCTGGTTGAAACTGGGCGATCATATGGCTCTGATGAGTATGTTACACCAGACATTTGTTCCACATCATCCCTTTCCATGTTCATCTCGTCCAGGCTACCACACCTTAGTTACTAATTTGTTCTTAGTGAACGATAAACCCGACTCTATCAGCGAAGTATTCCGCATGCTACATGTAATGTTCATCACCGCCCTCGAGATGGTTCACGAGCACTCCCTCATTGGTCCCGCCGACCCTCAAATTCTCCCAGATAACGTCGGAGTCATGACTCTGTTCTTCGTTCACTTTATGAAAGATGCATCCGAAAATCTCGAGGGGGCCGCTTGTTACTACATGGTTGTCAAGGCTGCAGACACATATGGTGTAGTGATCGGCGATGTGGAAATAGAGCAGGTCAAGGCTGTCTCAAAGGATGAACTGAAAAAGCTCAAAGGGAAAAGGAAGCAGGCGGGATTTTCTTGGAAGACCGAGGTGAGTTTGTTGTTATTCGTTTCTTTTCTATTTGCGATGGATGCTATTTAGGCTTGCAGGACAGAATATGCTAATTTTATGGGAAATAGTGGCCGAAATTCAAGAGAGAGCACCCTGGGGGCGACGAATATGATATCACGACGATGCCAGAATCCAGGAAGGCTAGGTACAAATTCAGCAACAGGGGCGGATTAAGTGATTCAGATGATGACTAGGAAAGAAGTTCGAGATTTCACGGGATTGGATTACTTTTGGATATCCCTATTCTAGGTAAAACTCCGTTTTTGTTTTTTGTTTTTTAGTATGCTAGATGAGATCTCTCTCACGAGAATGTACAACATATAAAAACATCACCGCCATTTACAACTCTCGGTACTCTGGGACATCGATAGTGCAAGGCCATTTCTGAATATTTGCGACAGAATGGCGCTGAGGCTTACAACGAGATTTGCCCCCCGTCTTTGCTGATATCATGTATTTTCCAAACAGTCGTTCAATCTCACTCGAAATGAGAAGAAGAGTTTCGCTGCGTTGATATTGATAGGTTACCAAAACCGAGGATATTCCAATTCTACGCTTGGAGGCTGAGGGATGCTACGCGTATGTTCGCACATGTCAGGCTTACTACCGGGCCCTCCTAGGTTACGTCCAATACCAGAATACCATTTACTTCGAAGCTCGCAGACTTTGAAGAATCTTCAAACTCGAACCCTGGCGCTGGGCCTGTTTACGGATTTTTGCAATCTACCCAGATAATCAGCGGTCTTTTTGTGATTGCCAGTGCAAATCACGAAGTCAACATTCAGACACTACACCTGGGCAGTCTAAAAGCCATCCCTGCGTTCTCTCATTTGTCAATCTTGGGTGAATCCTCGTATTGTTGAAGTACAAGCGGTGTTGCGGCACAGAATTCCTTATTCGCGAATCAGGCGACGGTATTACGCAGGGTTTGATGCAAGATTTCCACAAATAGCAATTCTTTATACGAGCGTCACAAGCGTCACAAGAGTGCAAGTCTGCATATAAATACTGCAGTAGAATTGCTTCGCAGTCGTATAATTAAAAGGCATCATTTTATTGTTACACATTATTCGGGCTTCACTTCAAACTCGCATCTCTTGCTCTTGCCTCTGTCGTAACAAGAACGTGTCCCTGCATATATAAGTACCGGGTACCTACATTCACATTAAACCCTTGAGGATATAATCCTATTATCGATCGCTCTCTCTCGGCTTCTCTGTCTGGCCAGTTCTTCTCCTTCGCAAAGACTCCATCTCAAACTCACTACTCCATCTCAACTCCCACCTCATCAAACCTCAACCCCACCATCAAACCCCACCAAAATGCATCTCACAACCCTCCTCTCAACAACAACCCTCTCCCTCCTCACGCGCACAACACTAGCATGCGTAGCCTACGGCGTCAACATCACCAATAACCACGTCACCGGCACCCTAGACGGCGAAGCCGTCATCGCCTGGATAAACCCCACCATACCCATCGAATGCGTTCTGAAAAATGCAACCATTGAGTACACCGACGCTACCACTTCACCTACGGTAACGAGCACTTGTAGCGATGGTGGAAATTTGACCGTTTGGACTGCTGGGTTGCCGGATTTCGTGGAGTTCGAGGGTCCGGATGGGGATGTATATGAGGCGCTTTGTGAGGTTGAGGGGGGGAGTGTGCTTTGTAGTGCGAGTGAAGGGGAGGGGTGTTAGAGCTGGGTGGAAGGTTGAGAGGGTGGGTGGATGGAAGAGGTGAGGTTGTGATTGGGGAAAGGTAAAGTGATGGGGTTTATGAGGGTCTGTCTTACGGCGGAAGGGCAGAGTTTAGAGGCCTATGCGGTTGTCTTCGGCATTGAGCATATGGAGAAGAGATGTCAACTCAGCTTATGAGTTCATCCTCACGAATCTACTAATTGTTAATACAACCACGTTAATTTCATCGCTGCTTGGTTTTCTGGGACGTGGAAGCCTGTGGCATAGACTGAAGTATACGAAGGATATGCGTTGCCTTTTTTCGGGATTGAGTAAGTGCTGATTTATTTCTCTATCGCATTTTTAGAGTATTTTATTCTATAATGAGTATCAGATCACGAGACCGACCTACTTCGGTCCGGTATATATATCAATGTCTTGGGGAAATTCAGGTACTCGCGCGCCTCTCATTCGCACATGACACGCAAATTCAAAACTCAGTCAAACATTGGAGACGCGAGCTTTCACCTTTCGCATTCATCAATCATGCTTGGTTTACTGCAAAAGTTTTACCGCCGTATCGCATATCTGTCAGGAAATATGGACGGAGCTTGGAAGCTCAGCCTACTACTCTTCTAAGCCTAGACGATTATGGAATTACGGCTCGACACGATAATATTCAGAAAGTTTGTGTTGGGACATAACCTGTCATAGGCATATATACTCTCTTTCCGTAGCTAGCTAGCAACCACATCTAACTTCACTTCACCCAAGTGAACTCACACACAGTTAGGACTAGAGATGGGAAGATGGAAAGGATGGAAAATTGGGTTACAAGCCCATTATATCCCAATTTAAATCTCATTGTGCGAGAACCATAAGAGAGAACAAAGTTTAAAATGGAAAGCCAAGAGACCATAAATCTACTTCTCTTATTCTACTATATGATAGCCAGGCATAATAAAGCGTAAACTGGCGTGGGCTTGTAGACCAATTAATACGGTAAAGGTTCAAATACGAATAGCCTCACTTCATTTTGAGCGAGAACCGATGCCCGTGAACGAACTCCGGGTTATAAGGTGTGAGGTTAGGTAGAGTAGAAGGAAGAGGGGGGGTTGAAGTGGTTGGAGCTTAAGAGGTTTCTTCCTACACTTCGAGCCTGCGCAATTTAAGATGGTTATGATGGCGGTTGTCATGAAGGAGGAGGCTAAGCTGGAAAAAGAAAAGACGTATAATGAGAAAGGAGAACGGGAGGTTTAGACGTGGGATCTCGAATTGACTTCTAAATGTAGAGCAGCCATAAGAAAAGAATTTTCGTTTTTTGCATACAGTATATTTTATTTGACTTTTCCGTCCCTAATCCCGTACGCAATGTACAGTACCCAAGTCTCGCTCGCTGTCTATTTACTTGCTCTATGACCATGACCAATCGAGCAATCGACCAATTTCTTGGTCTACCTATCCATATTCAATCCTCCCGATGCTTCGCTGCCTGGTATTATTAAACTAGGAACAATAAATGTTACCGTCCCAAAACAAAAGAAATGAAACCCTGCTAATCAAAACCCGTGGCCCCTCACCACGTTTATCGTCCAACGCCTATGGGCCCCTGCCAATTTGTATGTGCCCGAAACTCCATTTCCCCGACCGACCAGACCGGTCCCGTCCCGTCCATTCTATCAAATGTAATATCGCCATCAAAGTGTATTCGCTGCAACCAGAACCAGAAGCATCCCGTTCAATATACACACCGCCATAAATGTAACGCCAACGCACGTGCGGTGAAAATAACTCAGCTTGTCGGTTCGGTAAAGCGTACAAGCAATGCCTATAATGGCAAAAAAGAGACTTGCTACAACCCCAGTGACCGTTCCAGCATCGACCTCGAGCCGAAGACGATGTCGCCCTGTAACCACGAGGGTTCCTGCGATAAGGAGGAGGATGAAAGCTGCGACGAAGCTACCCACGCAAACCTGAAAAAGGAGATTCTCTCGGTGTCGATTGAGTATCTGATCGTTAACACTGGGGAACGTGGCATAGTGTGCCACATAGCCACTGGGAAATTCGGTCGACGATGCGTAGGCTTCGTCTTCGGCATCCGTTGAATCCAAAATACTGTGATTGGCAAAATAACCTCCATTTGGCAGCAAGGACTGTGTCTCCTCGGGAGAATGCGCTGGGGTTAACCATTCCTTCATCTTCCCGACTGGAGCAAGTGCTCGCGACATGACGTATCCAAAAGCCTTTGCTCCTGGGAATGTAGATTCCCCGTCCGGATTGATTGATATCATGTATGGTTCGTCCTCTGCCTCGCTCCCATCATCATACTCGTTCCAATATATTTGTGGCGTTGGTGGTGGTTGATACGGGGATTGTGCGCTCGGTCGCCGCGATACAGTCCTCGGGGTCGCTGGACAGCTTGTATCTGGAGTCTCTGAACGTAGATTGTGGAGAATTTCGAGATATTGATTCTGTAACTGCTCGAAATCGGTTCTGGTGAAGCTCTTTGGACTCGCGAGGACTTCGTAGTTGAAGCGATCTTCTACTGCTTTTGAACCTGTCCATTTCTACCCCCTAACGTCAGCTCGGTTTGGCCGCGCGCCACGTGGATTGGATTTGTGTAAACCTGCCATACCTTATATTTTTTGAGGATCTTGTAGAATGCCACCCTTTGTTCTTTCACGAATCGCTGGAGTAACCGTATTTCTTCCCCGCATCTGCCAATGTGTTAACGTTGCTCCAACTTCTGCGTCTAGTCCAACCTACTTTTCAATTCGCTCGTCATGTTTCGTAAACTTGTCCAGCTTTTTCTGCGATAAGGGCTTGCCATTGCGGTCTGCGCATCGATCGAGTAAACGTTGAATGGCCTTCTGCGAAGAGTCTGGTTTCTATTAGCAATTGATCTTATCTTCTGCTGAAGAGGAGCGCATACCTAGTCTGCGGCTTATCTCGTCCGCCTTGCTCTTCACAAACAGGTCGATCCGGTCGTGCTGATTGGACAATTCATTGAAGAATTGAAGCTCGAATTTCTGTAAATGTGTATCGACCTGGCCCGGAATGGCGACTGCTTGCCCTGCGTCTCTGGTGGTGTTGGTCTTAATCAAGTGCTTGAGCGCATCGTAATCCACGTTATCTGACGGCGTTAGTTCTGATGTCACAAAGTACCAAGTTCCACCAATTCCGACTCACATGGCGCCCATTGTGGCACTGACCGCGCTTGGAGGTTTTTGCCGTACTTCATTCCTTTTGTACAGATGAAAAGTAATAATGTTGTTTTTACAAACTGGGCAGCAAAGAGGCTTGGAGATGGCGTTCTTTCTTGTCAAGATTCGCTAGGACGCTATAGTCGGGTCGGGTACTAGCGGCTTTTGCTAATCTCTGCAAACAAAACAATAGGATACGGTGAGAGGGGTGCAATGGTCAATTGAGGGGTCAAAGGGAATTGAAGAGCCAGAGCCAAAGCACAGTCACTGAAGAATTGCAACAACGGCAGCCAATGTCCTCGTTTCCTCGAAATGCCCTCCAACCAGTATTAATAGCGTACGTAGGAGCGAGCTGCGAGCACCTTGGCCAACCCCACTTCCGCTGCAGACAAGGACCCCGGTGAGAGAATGCCCGCTGTAAGACTTGACAGGTGCAAGCGACTTTTCCAACCCACTGAAAAGGACGGAAAAGGAAGGGTGTCGCGCTGCAAGTGCAGGGTTCGGCAGCGATGGGCGCGCGCGGAGAACGGCTGGGCAGAGATGAGTGGGTGGGTGGGTGCCGTGCTGGGGGTGGTGTGGCTGAAGACCCGTGGGATTTTGACCTGCAAGTCAATCCAGTACCCGGCGATCAGAGAAAAAGAGACCGAACTCGAGTGATTTGATGCCGACCGATGAGTTGTCCGGGTGCTCGGCGATGGGGAATAAGCAGTCAGATGCAAAGATGCAAGGAGTGCAAATATTCTATTGGTCAATCAAGGAATACGGTAGGAGGACCAACGGTGGATGGGCGGTGGGACGATGCTGAAGAAAGGACAGAAGAGGATGGAAATTTGGAGGAGAAGAGAGATATTAGAAGGATGCAGAAGGTCGAAGGAGAAACACGGGACAAGTGCAAAAGATATGGGAGAAGACAAAAAGGAGGCTGGTGACGTTTGCTTGGGGTTTTACCGCATCGCTTTCAATCACTGGGATGGGCAGTCGGCATCTATGACCTGGGTGAGGATACCCTCGATTCTACTACAATGATGCCAAAAGCTCCCATCATTTTGCAATAATTTGGACCGCAACAAGATAACTCCCTCTTTGCAAGCCAGATTTTTCAAAATCTTCTGGGTAAGTTCCGTTTTGGTTAGTTACACCGCTACCTATTCGCACGAGAAGTCGTCACTAGACAGCGAACATCTTTCTCGATCTGGTAGACTGAGTTCTGGGGAACCCCAAGGCGCCTAGAAGCCTCTAGCACAGTCTAACCTCGGGCTCCAACGTTCACCGGTCTTTCGCCAGGGACACCTGAAAGAGGCAATCGAACCCAAACTCCAGGTTATGGGATGATACGCCAAACCTACTTTTACCTGCTCATCCAACAAAATGCATTTCTTTGCACGGCCTCCAGCATCAGCCGAAGTTGCGTTGAACTTTGACTTGGCCGATATTCCAGGACCGACCTTGTTTCATCCAAGACTCGCAAAAGAGTTGACTTTGGCATTCCATTACTCACAACTTGCAGATGTACCTTTACCTAACAAGTATTTTGCATGTGCATACAACGTTGTATAGAAAAATCCACTGAACCACAGGCAGGAAAATTCGATTGCTTTTTCCTTCAAGAGATGCATATCAAACTGTCAGAATGGCTCGATTGGGGCGGCTAGTGACGTTTGTACGTTTGTAAAAGATGCACCGATATGCCTGCGAGCTCAGACTGGTCAGCACTTGGCAGACAGCCCTGGAAATGTGGAGGAGAGTTGGGCCCTCAAGAATCGTCGCCAGGGGGGTTTGCAGAAAATCCCACGCAAAATCCCACGATATCAAAACCCCTCCACCAGCTCCAGAGACATTTCGACACTTCTCGTTCCGCGGTGGATACTTGCCATGGGAAAAAATTCGCGGCATGAGGGGCCGCAACGGGCTGAAGAGGGGTCATGACACCGAAATTCAGGTACAAAAGCTCGAAGTCCTCCACTACCGTCGCGCGGTGTCTATAAGAAGATTTAATAGTCTCCAAAATGACTGGGAATTCTACGAAAGTCGCTCGAAACAGAGCCAGATCATAGGAAGTGAAGAGAATTTGTGGTTTGCCGCCTGAGAACCAGAACCCTGAACGCTTTGTTGAAGATCCATATCTCCGAACTCCCATATTACAGCCGTGTTAATGCGAGATAACGAGTTCAGTTGTTCACCAGTTCTTTTGTCATTTTTTTTTTTTCAATAAACCAATCAATCTGACCTTGGAACAGCGTCATAATGGGCACTCGGCACTGCTCAAGGACAGGAATGGCCGACGTTGCCCTTTCGGACCTAAGGAATACATAGCAAATGTGAGGCTGAGTTCGTCCCAAGTGAATAGGCATACCTTGCTTGAGCAAAAAAGAGAGAGCCGTCGATTTCCCTCAGAAACAAACGTCTAGATCATCTCTGCTTCAGGTTGCACTGCATACTTGGCGCACGAGAGCGGGGTATACCAGTATCCCGAAGTCGTCCTGGTACTGCATACCGCCGTTGCTTGTCAAGCGAGCAAATTGTTCTAAGACGAGGAGGGAAAGTTGTCACGCGAGCATCTATGTTCGTGTTTTGATGCCTTCCCATGCAACGGCAGGGGTACATGCTTGCCACCAACTCAAATCCATTTCATCTCATCAACCACCAATGTTCCAGCCAGCACTTTATCACCAGACTCAAAACTCATATGTGTGTGCCCTCAAGAAAGGAAAGATATCCCTCGAAAATGCGGGCTTCAGTTCACGCAATTGGACTATCTACTACACACCCTCTGCTTGTTGGTTATGTGCTGCAGTAAGTACGATAGCGGTAGTCCAACTCCAAGATAACGGCTGCAGAACTGCTTTCCCTTCTCACCGTCGTACATTACATTCGTGCCAACATCCGAAATCGGGAGCTAATTGACCGACTCGAACGGGCAAATTGGCCAGCGAGCATGGCGCAATTGGTGGTTGGCAATTCGAAACTCTTATCGTGAGTGATGCGAGTAGCCCGGCGAATCCAAAACACAATCTGGTGTGAGCCAATCGACTTCTGATGGGAAAGATATCACATCAACACCATCACTTTCTAGATGTCCATCAGCACTAGTCCTGCTAGCTTTACACCGCGTTATTGGGAGGATGTTGGGAGATAAGCCTTTGAAGTGTAGAAACGCGCAAGTCAATTGCAAGCGAACTGCTCTATCTTTTACAGCATTTCTACCAAGGATATCTACATACAACTAGACATTGAAATCCCAATCCCGAAAATACTATCACACTCGGCTCGGTGCAACCCTACCAATCGGACCCGAAAGAGGGGTAGAAGGGTGTGAAGACAACCCTCTCAAAGCTATGTGTGAACTTTCTTGGGTTGCAGTGCTGGGCATCCTGCATTTGGGATCCCAAACTTCACGTGTCTTTTTGCACTTGCACTTCCTTACCAAGCAAGAACACTCACGAGTCGACATTTCCTACACCTTATGCTTGAAAACTTATTCCTTTCAGCCCTGCTATTCTAGTGTTTGCAGAATCATACTGTGTTCATTGCTTCAACTCCTTTTCACATATCCCCTTTCATTGGCAGAGAACGAAGACACGAGAAGTAAACAAGTGTGCCTCTACAATTTAGAAAGTGGCGTGATCAAATGTTGACATTGGGTTTCTGATCTTTCGTCCTACACGCAAGATTTTTTCCACGTGGAGAGCTTTCACATGCCAACTTTCACTTAATACGCAATTTGTAACACCCATAGTAAGCGTTACGATAATACCATGCTATTTAACCGTGCATACATCGTCCTATGTTGCCATTTTTCTTTTGAGTGAAAATATCCTTTTGTAGGATATCAGGCTGAGGGTGGCGCAGACTTTTCTGTAAATTCTGTTACTCACTTCAGGGTGTTTCTCTATTAGAGGGGGCGATTCTTGAGTGGGTGGTAAGGTGGTGAGATTTAGGGAGGGTGTTGGTTTTATTTTCATACTAAAGCAATAGTCTTTTCAACCTCACTCGAATGCTAGTAATTTGCTTTTCATTGGCATAATCTACGCTCTTTACGGAGGAGAAGTATTTACATACCGGGCCAATTCACAAGGATGGTATTCTCCACGCGGGTTGGAGCTTGTGTCTACTGTATTTCGAATTCGTTGTCAACCTGGTTGCATCAAGTTAGGTGCCAGAATGAGAATGAGAAACGAGGTAAGTATAAAAAGTGGTTTTGGGGTATTCAACTCCGGACATCCATATGTACAGCTGCAAGTGCAGAAATAGCAGTCTTTCAAAAATAGTAGCCCAGATCCTATGTTTATACCAAGGGCAAGGCAGGCTCTTCATCTCTGGGGCCCAACTCGATTTCCTCCTTCATACCCTCCCTATCGCAGAACGCCACCTCAACTCATCCCGATTCCCAACCCATTCATACATCATAACTCCTCATCAACACCCAACCCTCAATAATCATACTCATAACAAAGATACCCTCCCTGCGCATTCATCACATCATTCACCGTCACACTCGGCAAAATATCATTAAGCTCCAACTCATACGTCAACGTGGTGTTCACCCATCCCGTCGCAGGCTCCACGTTAAGCGTCTCGTTAACAGTGTTTCCACCGATGGCGTAGAGACGTTGGGCGGAGTCCGCTTGTTGCCATTGCCACCATAGACGATCGATGTAGATATGGTGTAGGTAGAACACGGGATCGCCTGGCGAGGCGTCTTTGTCGCCCATCAGGCCACCGACCGAGGTGTGGGCGCCGTGGTGCGGGTAGAGGGCTATGCAGTACCAGACTATTTCCCCCCAGTCAGTAAGCGCAATTCAAAATATTCAACAGGGGAAAAATTTCATACAATCATTATAATTCTTAATACTGTTACAGCTCTCGATCACAGAACTATTACCAGTACTCACCCCATAATCATTATCCCAGATCCGCTTCATACAATACGTTGTGTCCTCTAACATCGGACCAATGTACTCGGTTGTGTTGGCGAAGGGACCGCTTGTGAGACAGCCTTCTGCGCCGGTGCCGTTGCCGCCGAAGCCGTTGAGGGGGGACCACAAGGTGGATTGGAAGAAGTTTCCTGTGTCGGCGTCGAGTTTTTCGTCCCACCAGCTTGGGGGTTGTTAGGAAGGTGTTGTGAAGTGTGGGTTTTGTGAAGGGGAAATAGGGGAGGGGAAGGGGGGACTTGGGAGCTTACGGCATGCTACCGGTGTAGCTACACTCGTTACGAAGTAGCGATTCAAAAGCATGGATCATAAAGCGATGCCACGGTAGGAATTGTCCTACATAATGGATGATATCTCCATACGTAGTATTGGTATAATACCTATGACTCGCTTGCAAATCGCTCATTCGATTTGTCTAAATATCCCACTCATATTAGCGAAATCAACACAAGAAAAGGGGAAGGTAGGACATGCCACTCGATCCAACCCACTTTTCGCTGGTAATGTCATCAGACATTGGTTTGCTGTGATATAAGATTTCTTCTCTTGGTCTGAGAGGTTCCTCCATTCTTTTCGGACGCTGACGCTTGATGCCGTGCAGCTTCCTGCGTATGAAGTTGGTGTTATACTTGTTTTTGGGTCGCTTGGATTCGTGTCTGTACCTCCGGTATTTCCTGTGCCAGTTCCCGTATTGGTGCCAGTGTTCGTGCCTGTATTTGATCCTATGTTTGATCCTCCTACACTAGCACTTCCTGGCGGTGCAGCAACCGCAAACTCCGCAAACGCCAATAGAAACGAGAGTGTGGAAACGGAGAACTTCATGATATCTTTCACCCTCGCCTTCAACTTCAAAAACAAGAGGAAAAAATTGAGAAATGAGAAATGAAACGAGTGTAAATATCCTGGATAATGAACACGAGGGGAAGGAGCCGGATTTATGTCGATTCAAAGTCCTAACGAACTCCTCTCTCGGACTCCCGCGGATATCTTTCCCGTTACTGTAGACTTATAGGCGTGTTCTATGAGCCGCTTTGAGATGGGAACGCTCGCTTAAACGGGATGAAGCGGGGGGGAAGAGAGGCGACTCCCGTTGCCAAGTGTGTATTGTCCCGGGTGTTTATGGGTATTTTTGGAGAGTTTATCTGATCTGTGTACGTAGGGGCACTGGTATTGAGATCGCTGCTGTTTTCAAGTATTTGAGAGCCTATGAGAGGAAGTGTTGAAATGCGAGGAGTTCCGATACACTGAAATCTTCTTACTCATCTATTCTTTTTTGGGGGAATACCTTACATAATCTAGGATCTTACTACATATACGAAATAATCAAGGGTTTCATATCTGAACGCAGTAATTTGGTTGCTTGAATTTCATAAAAACTCCGAGAGCGCGGTTCTCGGTTAGCACCGAGGGGGAGCACTTGCCACGTAATTGGCGATGACGTCCCTCATCGAGCACAGGAATGCAGTGGAAAAATGTGCCGTGGTAGCCGTGGACTTCTAACATGCCTTTCATTCAAAAGTTATCGTTCTGTAAAATATACTACTTGTACTATTCTGTTTCCCCCCTTCCTCCCCCCTTTTCCACGTGCACCCTCACCATCAACCCCTCTCAACCCCAAACCTACGAACAAAAGAAACAACCAACCCAATCCAATCCATCTCACCAAATTCCAAACCCTTCGACATACCAACGCCACATCTATTCTCCGCCAGCCAAGATTCCAAGACCTGCCAAGTAGATGCGCACCTATTTCCAGCCCTATGGAAATTCATCGGCCTACTTTCGGACGGTGCTTGAAGCTTATTTTTGAGCCGCGGGGTATGGCGATTCTTAGGGGAGAGGAAGAGGAAGTTTGTTTGGGGATTTCTAAAAATAAACGGATGGTTGGAGGGGATTTTTGAATGGAAGTTTTGTTTATGATATTCCTCTTGTTAGCTAATATAGAGGGCAATTCACTTCGTTGAATTGTTTGGTAGAGCGCGTATGCAACTGCTAATTGTTGTCTAAGGAAATCGTTTGCGAAAGGACGAGGGAATATCAGGTTTCATTATTAGCTGTGTACGGAACCTGGACCTGTGATATAGCACGATCTATATCGCTTAGTTTGGAGTGTTTGATCTGGCTTTTTCTATGACAGTACGCGAATTTTGCCACTCTCACATTTAGGTTACCCTGCGATGAAACACAAACCTCCCCCTTTTGCAAAAATCTCCCAATATTATATCATATCAATAGAGTTACGGTTCATCCTATCCCATATCCTCCCTTGGATTGGCTTAAATCACTCCAAAAGCCCTTCGTCGCCAAGTTTTATCGGCGATCTCAGGGTAGGCGAGTTGTGATGCCACCTTCTTCGAGCCTTTGGTTTCCCACTTTCTATATAAAGTGTAGGATGCGCTATCCCCATTCATTGAAGGTAATGAAAGTAGCATGTAAGTTATGAGATTTTCAGTTCGATATCCTTGGTGAGACACGATGGAAAAGAGGAAAGAAGTAGGTAGAAATCCAAATTTGAATATCTATGGAATACTATATCTAGACTATATATTCAAAGCTTCCTCGGAGCGTAAAAGTATATAACCTGATATGAAACAAATGACCACCGCTCTATACTGTAGGCTAAAACAAAACAAAAAGATTCAAAACACGTCCTACTCTCACCCTTCACACTTCCTCCTCGATAACCCCTCTAGTGCGTTGCCTCATCTTCTCCTACAATTGGATCCTCATCTTCATCTACTCAAAAATCAAATTAGCTTTAATTCCTTTCCCTCAACCCTCCAAATCTCGAAACAAGGATTGAACTCACCGTGGTTACCATTATCTCTGCCAAGAAGACTCGTAATGTAATTCAAAGCTCTTCTGCCGGTGCCAGATCTGCACCTCTGAGAAGCGGAACATCCCCTGTTGTAATCATTGGCCGTGCTGATATCGGTACGGGCGACGAGGTTGTTCAGGTCGGAGACGGGCATGGCGAGGATGCTGGTGGCCATGGCGGCGATGAGGACGTGGGTGAATTGCATGATTGCTGGGGGGGTTTTTTTTGAAGTGAGGTGAGTTATAGGTGGTTGAGATTGAGAGTGATGAAGGTGTAGAGTTGGAGAGTTGGATTAGTTTGTTGTGAAAGAATGTACAGCACCAGGCAATGTAAAGATAGTTAAATGACTGAAAGTCCGTTGAATGAAAGTATGTTAAATGATTGTATTGAACGATTGTGTTGAGGCTGATGATGAGAAAAAAGTCGGTAGGATGAAGGCAATTATATACACTTCAACTCCTCCCATCCATCAGGCCGTTCGACCGAACTAAACCAAATTTTAAACATAGATGCGAGCTTTACAGATCCGTATGCAACGCACTACAGCCTCGCAACAGTTCTTAGTTCCTGAGATCGTGCGCAACGTTGAAAGGCGGAGCGCCGGGGGCCGGGCCCAAGCAAAAAGAAGCGGGATGAGCGATTGTTAGAGACGAAGCCAACCTTGATAATCGATGTATTCGGAGGATTATACTGATCCGTTCCAGGATTATTCAGTCACTATGGGATGCAAATTATCAGTGCTTTGCAAGCCTGGTGTTTTCATGCTGGAAATGAGCGCGGTAAAACTTTCCTCTTTTACGACTCGACGTACAGTACTTCTATGCATCAAGTCTTGGGGGCTGTTCCTTTGCAAGATCAGGCCGTAACCTAGAATCTTGAAATAGCTTCCGATGATGTAGTTACTTCGCCGGAATGCATTTTGAAAGGAGCTGTTTTGATGCAGCGCAATGAACAAGCAAATTCCCCTTTCTTTCCGTAAACCATTATATCTCTAGTTTGCGAGCCGAGAATTGTCTCTGCCCCACTCAAATACTTCCTCCGACCTATGCTTCTAGAAAGAATCAAAACTAGGCGTTCATCCGCCAAAACGAAGAACCGGGCAAATATCTGGTTTTCGCTCGGTTGTCAGAAGTATCAATTGTCAGTGCGTAGATATTAGTCCAGACGTGTTTTACCTCCTGAGTCTGAATCCGAAGCTAAGCGAGAACCTAGCTTTTACTTAAGCATAAAGTCTAAACATGAGGCTGAAGCTTAATTGAAGTTAAGCTTGCCTTCTTTTGAGCTCTAGATGAATCGTACGCCCTCTGATTGGCCGAAAAAAGAGACTGAATCTGGCTGGTAGGGGACAATTGGTAGTAGACCTCGGTTACGTAACCCCCCCCCCCCCCCCCCCAAAGCATGCTTCACCAACCTGGCACCTAGGGAAGGGGGTGGGAGGGCTGCGCTCCGATAGGGGTCCTAGAGGTCTCCCCTAAGGATTAGAAGCCTCTTTGTGGCCCCCAAAACACGTTGCGAGGGGAATCTAGAAAATCTACTCAACAGAAAATTCGGCATCATACAGTATGAGCAATATTCTTGGGCTTCGGTGGGTTGTAACGTGTAAAGTATTTCGTTCTGTCTTGGCTGTGAGGAGAGCGAGTAAGCTTTTCAGTCAGAGAGAAAAGGTAAAGAACACTATACGTGAAATAACAAAAGAATGCAAGTGCACAGAATATACGGCAAAATAGGTAGAGTCGTTGATTATTGTGTAGGATCCTATACTAAACTGGAAGGTTATTTGTGAGCACCCTTAAAATGAGATGGCTATCAAATATGATCGAAATGGGGCTTAATACGAGTTTTCAGTAGAATCTTCTATCAAGGTGAACAAAACTAAATAACAAAGTTTCACCTTCTCCGAGATTCTTCATCAGCATGTTCCATAGATAGCGTAGGAATTGGGTTATAAGCCCACTTCTTCGACATGGCAGGACTTCCTGAGAATGCTTGGACTATGTAAGGTGTCCACGAAACGAGCCCCTGAAAGAAAAGAGAGAGAAAATGTATGCAGTGCTGTAATTTTTTTTTGGCAGGACTACACTGTAGCTAGGAAACGACATTCAAGTCATTGCTCGAAGTACAGAGCTAGAATGGGTATCAAATGCTTACAGACGCTGCGTCCACTCGCTTCTTCAATTTTCTGCTTTCACCTCTTCTCCAACGTCCGCATCTCCAACCCTGTTCAAAACTGCCACTCCTTCTACATGTCCAGTCTGAGGGAAGAAATCAAACCCTCTCAGACTCTCAATCTCGTATTTCGTCTTCACGCCACTGATTCCTCTCACGAGAACACCGACGTCTCGGGCCTGTGTATGCACATTGCAGCTTACATAGACAACCCTCCTTGGTGCAAACTTCAGTAATTGGTTCAAGAAACTCTCATCACATCCTTTCCTTGGTGGATCAAGAACCACAACCGTCTCATCCTTGGGAAACTTGACTGATTTGAAGAGCTCGGGGGCATCTGCAGCGATAAATTTACATTGATCTGGTGGAAGCTTATTGAGAGCGGCGTTTTCTCGTGCAGAGGTGATGGATGATGCCGCAATGTCGATACCAATTGAGGTTGTGAAGAGCGAAGAAAGGGTGATGGTAAAAAGACCTGAGCCAGAGTATGCATCAATGAAATACTTGATCGCCGGTGCCGTCGGACTCGCTGGTGGCATAATGTGATCTCGGATGTATTGTGTGAAAACTGGGAGGATCGAATTGTTATTTTGGAAGAAAGCTCCGGCTGTGTTGGTGAAGACAAAGTCGTCGATATACTCGGTCGATGTAGCATTATTGTCTGTTATGCAAGTTTTGAAATCCGTATGTGTTGACCCTTCTACCTTGATAGTATCGGCGGGAGTTTCTTTTGACTTCTCGTCATCGTTCTGTACCCGTTTCGTGCTCTCGCGCAGCAATATTGTAGCCCCCTTTGTGTAACTGTCTATAGTTTTGGCAACATTAAGCCTTTCTCGTTTCATACCCATCCTGACAGCATCTGTACCAATAGGACAATCTTCGATATCCAGTGTTTTCCGTTGCCCTTTGAGCATGAAACCAATCTCCGGCACCTTTTCGAAATGTTTCTTTACACCATTCTGCTTGTCTTTTCTACTTCGGTATCCAGGAGGGCCATCGAAATGTGGCGTAAGTTTTGTACGGTATCCGTATTCGAGAGGGCTTCCGATCGTATCTTTGATGACCGGCACAAGCTCAGGAGGGAGCTGGGAGAAATTCTTGTATGCCTTTTCGACAATAGAGCGCTTGTGTGCCAATTGGGACGAGTAATCCATCATTTGAAATTGGCACCCAGAACATTTGGTGAAATATTGGCAATTGATTCGACTATCATCTCGAAGAGGTCCAGCAGTAACTACCGATACAAAATCTGCAAGAGAATAATGTTCACTGAAATGCTTGATCACCTTGATCTTGACGATATCCCCCGGGGCAGTAAATGGCACAACATATATCTGACTCGACCCCTCCTTTTGCGCAAGGCCGTCGCCAGTCGAGGAGATTTCAACAACCTTGACCTCTATTTCCGTAAATGGTTCTGGGAGAGGCTCTTCTTCCACTGTTTTCTGCCCCCCTTCGCTTGCATCGAGAGTTGAATCCTCATTTTCCACATGTGCCTCCGCGCTCGTCTCTGCCGAGTTGATTCCGAGTTTGGAGAGTTTTTGGGCTGCAATCAAGGCGCGAACATCGGCGAGCTGAACCTCTTCGCTAGACCCTTCCTTCACTGGCTTCTCCTTCCTGAATTTCTGTCGTTTTGCACCTCGTCCACCTTGGTTTTGGCGCTTTCTTTCCTGGCCGCGAGGCTGCGCTGTCTCCATCGTCGCGAGCTTGTAGGGACGTCGAGCTGGTGCAGTCAATTTCGAGAAGCCAATTTTTGTATTCGAAGATCTAGTAATTGATCTCAAACATTGGAACATTGGTGTGGAGCGAAAGGATGGGAATGGGATCCTGAAAATATATTGGCACTGTCTGACGAAGTGGTCGGGCTTGCATCTGAACTTCTGGCAGTGAGTCGCTCGAACTTTTTTGCGACGGGATCGCTGCAAGGTTACCAGATACGGTTAGCGCTTTTTCGGAACGGAATAATACATCGTAATTCTACTTCCAGCGCGTATGATTGGCCAACCAGGAGTCGGACGCCCCACATCACTCCTGCGATAATAGAATGAAGGCGATCGTTCGGTTCAAATCTGTAGGTTGTTTTGTTGTATTTATCTCTTTTGGGCCATTATTTCCTTTTTTGGGCTCGTTATGGTTACGTGTTGGTTGTCCAAGAATATGAAGAGGGTTATACTAATATTTTATTGTTAGAATAATGATATTATATTGTTATAGGGAATAGATGGGATGAGGGTCTCTTAAGGCCCTTTGATTCCCTTATCGTTCGATTTTTTTGGAATTAATTTTTATAATTAAATGAAATGAAATTTTTTGATTAATTTTCATGCCTCACCGCGCCTTCAAACCCTTAATTCCTTCGCTTAAATCGCATTCGTTCATACACTCAATCGCTTAAGTAACTCGCTTTAAAATGAGGGTATTACGAGAGCTCAAGAGGTGGTTGGGAGATTAATCGGGTACAAATGCATATTTCACTTTTTGTTTTATATTTTCCGACTCTGGTATTTCCCTTTCGTTTTTTAATTCCTATTAATATAGCTCATTCCCACTTCTCTTTTCTCTTTTTTTTCCTTTTTTTCTTCTATTCTACATAGAAGTGGAAGAACTATAGGTAAAAGTATATCCTTACTCTTATTCTCTCTTTCTCTCTCTCTCTCTCTATTTATGTGTGTGTATACTCCCATTCCTGGCTCCCATCACCGGGTGCGAATAGCTTCATTTACTCCCCCTGTCCCAGCTCCAGCTCCTACTCCCGTTGCCCTGCCCTTATTCCTGGCTCTTAGCTCCCATTACTGGCTGCGAATAGCTTCATTTTCACCCCCCCCCTGTCCCAGCTCCCACTCCTATTCCCGGCTCCCGTCACCGGATGCGAATAGCTTCATTTTCACACCCCCTATCCCAGCTCCCAGCTCCCACTCCCACTCCCACTCCTGGCTCCCATAACCAGCTGTGAATAGCTTCACTTTCCTACCCCTGTCCCAGCTCCCAGCTCCCACTCCCGCTCCCACTCCTATTCCTACCCCTACCCCTGGCTCCTGGCTCCCGTCACCGGGTATGAATAGCTTCACTTCCTGGAGCGAATGCGGCGCATACCGTTTACTTGCCTGTAGTGTAATATAATTTACAGTGAAACCATATCCAACTCCCCGAAACCATATTTTATCCTAGTTCCTTCCTCTTGATACTCGAGTACCGGTACACCATCATGGTGACTGACTCCGTATTGACATCGGGACTTACAAGTACCAACTTCCAAATGCAGGAGCTCATGAGTTTGAAATCTGCTGGCCTCTCCACCTCTTTGTCGAGTGCAAAAGAGCAGAATGTGGACTTTCTGAGCGGCGAGTTTGCGACTCTGCGTATGGTAATCAAGGCAGCTTGAATACCAAGTCTGGCTTCGCGATCCCTCTTGTACTTGGAGCAGGAATGTTTGTCTAGGGCTTGTACTATTCGGTCCTGGACACTTCGTTCGCGCTTTCCTTTGAAAGTGTTGTATGGGATATCAACCTTTTTATTTCTCGTCTTTCTCCCTTCTGCCCTTTACTATTTTCATTTTCGGCTTTTTCATTGCCAGCCATTTCGAACCATACAATGGCTGGATTGCTCGTCAATTTGGAAACTGCCTTCGCGGCCTTGAAAAAATACTGGCATTCTGGTCCAGGCCTGTTTGATACCGGCGAGCGGACGAGGCCACACTTCGAGTCCAATCTCCTCATGACCGCCGCACTGCAGGTTGCTTTTGGCCTCGAAATAATTGCTGCTGGCTACAACGACCTAAATTTCCAATGGCCATTCTCCCCTTACTTACTCTTTTGGTCGATCTTGATTGTGCCGATAGGATGGCTCGACGAAAATCCCATGTCAGCACTCTTGATTGGATTGCTTTCCATATTGTACGACGTCTGTTTGGCCACTTTTCTTTCTGTTCATCTTGTATACGTATGCCGTGGCATGATAGCGGAAGGGTTGCCAAATGAGAATATTGATGCCATGGCCGGTTTTTTTATTCTACATACCATCATGTAAGTGTTCACCCCCAAGAAGGATCTACACATACCAAAGCTGACGGGACTGTTTTAGCTCGCGAAATTTCGTCAGACTGACAATTCAACGCCCTCCTCCATGGCTAGGTCTGATGGCAGATAGCGACGTTAGACGATGTAGCTACGCTGTCTGTATTCAACTCGCCACATGGTCCTTGGCCTTCTCAGTTAGGGGAAATGCCTTGCTCCCTTCGCCCCCGGACGTGGAGACAGCTGCGGGAATTCTGCGAAGTGGAGGTCTCAGGGAGTCAGGGGGGACACAAGCCTGGATATAATTTGGCCCGTGGTGAATCCCCGTTTCTACTTTGTTTATCCTGGACATGACCACTAAGAGACGACAAACAGTTCTTCGTGGTAATGATGTGGGGCCTAACGAACCTCATAATTGGAATTACCGACTGCGCTGCCTCTGCCATAACCTCTGTCATAATTTACATACAACTAGGAACATGCGATGTGCGATATTCGAAATGCCTTCCGTGGGCATATAGGCTCAGGTCGAACTGCGATCTCAGCGCGGGCATTCTGATGATATTCATGTCCGCAGTGTCTATTTCCGTGCTCTTTCCCATTGACATATGTTTACATTGTGGGCGTGCTTTTTGGGACAAGGTAATTTGCAACTTGGATCATATGTTCGCAGCTGGTTTAGCTTTTCTCACGGGGTAAGGTATCTCTATGTACCGATTTCATGGACTGAGCTAATTTTCACCCACAGTGTAATGTTCTTGTACATTTCAAGTACAAGGCACTCCGGGAACTCTGAGATTATTGGCGATCGACACGGTCTCCTTCCGACTACGGTTAAAGCTGAGGGTAGATAAGTGTTGACATGGCGATGTGGCTAGGCATAATGATGAAAGGCTTACTAGAGCAGTCTCGAGGTACAGTAGTATTGTCTGTTTCTGCTACGGTATCCAAGTTGGTGTTCCAAAGGCTATGGGGGAACGATGGCTCAGGCAGCGTTACTTACAGACATCCTCCAGGGACTTGTTTTGCTGGGAATGACTCCGAATGAACGATGAGAAGGTTGTTGATATGCAGTACCCAGTGCGAATTGTGCCGTGCAACAGCATTTCTTCGAAAGGCGTGGTTATGGATGGTATCGTTTTTCCTACAGCTACCTGCAAAATACCAGATGCCAAAACACTACAGATTAGAACAGCAAACCCCCAACGCGATTGCTTGAGAGGTTTTGACTTTACAACCTGCGAGAGTTTTGAGGGCTCTGTTCTGGATTTATCGGTCTTGCGATAACCTTTGAGTTCTGAATGGCAATGAAGTAGTCATTCTTTTGTGTTATAAGGCTTGTGCTGAGGCTTAGCTATTCTGAGTCTCATTAACTTCTCTTCCTATATGAAGTAATGCCACAAATCTTTCGCCAGTCAGGGTCCCAGGGGATGAGGTTAAAGCTCCCCGTTTATCTTGTCAGTTAATAGCCTGTGAATACTTGGCCTTCAAGAAATTCGGCATCAACAAATAGCCCTTTCGCTCTCTCAAATTGGTATTGTACAACATAAAAAACATTTTTCTTACACCGTCGTCCCAAAGAAGTGTCCGAGGAAAATCACGTGAAGCTGCCTAAAATGTGCCTCGCCATCTGATTGGACCCGACAGCGAACTGCACCAAACGCGAAGGACTCACTCGATCGCTCAAAGCTACATCCTCTCCTTAAATAATGCTCGTTACCTTCTTCAAACCTATCATCCAAAAAACAACACCTTCCCAACTCCTGTCAACTCGTTTCTTCCTCACACATCGCAAAATGTCATCATCGATCCCACCATCCGGCGATGACTCCGACCCATTCAATTTACCCCCGATACGCTCTGCGCCTTCACTTCATCTCGCCGGAAAGGAAATCAACGAATTTCACGATGTTTTGAAGTCGTCGAAGAGAATTCTGGCCCTTTGTGGTGCTGGATTGAGCGCTGCTAGCGGCTTGGGGACTTTTAGGGGTGCGGGTGGTATGTGGAGGAATTATCAGGCTACGATGTTGGCTACACCGCAGGCTTTTGAGAGTGATCCTGGATTGGTGGTATGTTTAGTTTTCGCTTTTCTTTTGCGGGCTTAATTTATTATTATTTGGGTGCTGATTAGTTTACGTATACTTAGTGGCTGTTCTACGCTTTCAGACGACATCAAGCATTGCAAGCCAAACCGAATATGGCGCATTTTGCTTTGGCGGAATTGGCGAGGAAGAAGGGTGATGATTTTTTGTGTTTGACTCAGAATGTTGATGGTATGTTCCTCCTTTTCACTCACGATGCGATACTTGCGGGGCCAGAAGTCACATGATCCTCCTCCTCGCGACTGCCCGGAGTCACCAGTTCTAACTTTACAACAGGTCTTTCACAACGTGCCGAGCACCCTCGAACTTCACTCAAATTGCTTCATGATACCCTCTTCGACTTGAAATGCTTCTCCTGCGATTACCGTGAGATTGATAATTTTGAGGACCCCCTTCATTCTTCCCTCCTCGTCGACGAAGCATCCATCAACGCCCGTCTAGCCCCAGCCTCGAATGCCTCCAACATCGTCCAAGCAGGCGTCAAACTTCTCGACCCAAACAGCCCCAAAACCATCGACCCGGCCGAGCTTCCCCACTGCCCAAAATGCAAAACCGGCCTGCTTCGTCCCGGCGTTGTTTGGTTCGGAGAAGAACTACCCGAAGATACATTACAAGAAGTCGACGACTGGATAGCGAAAGGAAAAATCGATCTGATCATTGTTATTGGGACCACCGCGAATGTATATCCTGCCGCTTCTTATGTTCAAATCGCCCGAAAAGCGGGTGCTAAAGTTGCGGTTGTGAATATGGATTCTACGGACTTGGGTAGCGCGGGAAGTTTGAGGAAAGGGGACTTTTTGTTTGAGGGGGATGCGGCGAAATATGTGCCGGATATGTTGAGGCCGGTTGTTGGGGATTTGAAAAAGTTTGAGGGGTTGGCTGCTGTGCCTAAGGCTGAGGAGAAGGGAGACGAGAAGGTTGAGGGGCAGGAGGATGAGAGAGATGAGGTGCAGGAGTACTTTGATTCTTTGCCTTGAGAAGAGGTCTCTCTTCTGGAAAATTCTACAGGATAGTAACTTCATTTCTGTAATGGCTGGTTTGTGAGACCAACCCTTTCGGTTTAGGCCTCATTGTGCCAGATTACTTGAGAGAATCAAGATGAAAATGGGCGAGGAGCTCCGAGCGGTATTATGAGTTAATAATGCAGTAAACTTTCCACTATGCCCGATAGTTCCCAAGGACTCTTCGCTTAGAGAAAGGACGTGCTGTTTGGTAGTCTGCTAAGAAAGGAAACAAGATTAAATATTAATTGACGTAATCCCAACTCGAGCACTTCGTTGAATTACCCCCTAACCCAGAGGGATCACACAGTCATCAATCCGTCTCTGAGACACTGCTCTGACAAATCGAACTTTAGGGACTTCCCACTAGATCATGGCAGAGTCAGTCTTCACTTATCTAGAATACAGAGGCGCAAGTTATTCGCTTATGAACGAGAAGCACCAGGGTTTTTGCAAGACGGGGAAAATTGCAACTGAGATGCTTAAAGAAGAGAAATCGGTATCCTCACATGCTCAAGGTCAACAAAAGAGTCAACAATCTCTTCGGTGTCTGGATTCCGCACTGTATCATAGCATCAGCGAGATAACATATGCAAAATTTGAGGAAAGAGCGTGTACTCTGAAACACCAATTTTCTCGCTTTCTCATCCCCGGCTTTCTTCCTGAAGTGATGTAAGATCTTCTCCACACGCAAAGCCATCATATCCCAAGATTTCATCATTTCATCCCTCCCAAATCCCAGATCCAGATCTTCGGGCGTATCGAAATCTTCCGAGGTCCAATAGCGGCAGATTTCAAAGGGCGGTCGAGTCGGTTTCTCGAATACAACGTCGCGCTCATTTGTCAACTTGTAATCCTGCACAACCAGAAGGAGCTCTTGCATCCTGTTGAACAATATAAGGAAGTCTGCGAAGCCAACTCCGCTCAAGTATTTTGTTATCGTATCGTCGGGATTCTCCCACTTCGTAAATGGGATTGCTAAAGCTTTGAGTCTCATGTCGCCGTGGCAAGTCGAAGGCCGTAAATCTTGCCAGTCGGTTAAGGGTTTGTGACATCGAGGGCATATCAAATCCAGGAATTCCGGGAAGATCTTCTTCGGCATGCATAAAGTGGCATGCTTGATATTGATAAACTGCTTCATGGTGCTTCCATCACTTTGGTAGAAGTACGGAAAACGCAATTTCTTTCCAATTTCCCTTGCCTCAACACAACTTTGCATGATGGTATGGACATGGCTGCGATTGATATCGTATTCTAGCCAGACGTGTGACTGTGGTGTGTTGAAAGCGTGTTCCCATATTGTTCGACGAAGTTCTGGATTACATATCAGAGTTTTGCTTTGCGAGGAGTGTAGAAAGCTCACCTACCTGGAGGAAATCTTGAGAACATGCGAAAATCCGACGCAGGTAATTGCTTCATTGCTTCTGTCTTGGTGCCGAGGGAGGCGTTTTGTGCTTGAAGATTTAGTATATCATTTCGAAGGCTCGTAATCTCAGCCTCCATCGACTCGATGCGTTTAGATTGAGTTTTAATCAGGCTCTGAAGTGAGCCCATGGTTAAGACGATATTCGAGGGTGGCAAAAGTTCGTGTGTTGATCATGAGGAGGCAGTCGTCATTTTATTAGGTATCCAACCAGACTTGAGTGAGACCAGGAAGGTGCGACTTGTGACTTTGGCTTATTCCGCCATTTCTCCTCAGCTCGACGGGACAAGCTGGGATAGCCTTGCGAGATAAGACCTAGAAGACGCAACTTTCCCGGCTCCTCGGTATGGGAGGCTTTCTCTACTCCCGAGTCGAGTTCATCTCATCCGTATTCCGGCTACATTGACCACCGGGAGGCAATTTGTGGAGGTGTTGCACGGAGACTGACCGCCAGGCTAGTGGAGGCGGATAATGCTCCGTTGGCTTGCCGGATGTTACGACCTTGGGGGCTAAAGCCTAGCTTAAATAGGTAAGCAGACTATATTAAGTCCAGAGTATATCTTCAATTCTCATTTGAGAGCAGCAGTGTTGCAGTGCTCGAAAGAGTCGTATTCTTTGCAAACAGACTTGGCGGTGAAGAGATAGTAGGTTTGCCGAACCCCCTGGCAAACTACAACCCCCCATCCTTTCCCGTGGGCTCGCTGCACCTGATTTGAGGCGAACTCTCTATCGATCGTGGTCACGAGTTGATTGTGAATGTTGAATTGCCATCCATGCTAGAAAATGCCAATGATGGCATCATGAATCAATGAATCATGATAAGCTTTTCAAAAGAGTCGCTTTATGTGATTGGGATTTTCGATCTTGGCCAAAAACCCGACGAACGGTAGCAGTTTGACGGCGACAGAGGTTTATGCTACACCGCAGCTCCCGCTCTTTGGATGTTGTTGATAACGGCTGCAGCGCATGTGGCCGGACACCGGAAGAGCTATTGGAGGGAGATCATGTGACTTCGGGAGGCCCGAATGCAGGTGATCCATTCCATTAATGGCATTTCGGAAGATCGTGGATAAGAGTAAATTTATAAAGTCCTATGCTGCTGTGTTATTCGATCAAGGCGAAACTAGCTTCGTGGTAACCCACTAATTGCAGAGACAAGTCACAAGTGGTAACTACACAATGCAAGACCCCCGTTTGTGTACACTGTACATGTTTCTGCACTACCAACTGTATTTCTGTTATGTTCTACAAGTGAAAAGTTGGAACAAATACATGTAAGACTCGATACATTATGCAAAGTTGAGTATCATGCACGCGATTTTCCGCAATAGAGATGGCTTGAATTTGGCGTTGCTAGCGAATAAAGTTACTGCAAATGCTTGTGAGCGTAAATTGATATTGAAAAGTGGTCTCGCGTGGTGCAACTCGCTCAATAGTTCGATGGCGGAAAACTTCCTAGCTCTTTTTTTTCAGATTCTGGAAAACATGCTGAACTACGATGCAGCATCAATCACTTAAGAGACTTCTACCCAGAAGTACGTTCATTTCAATCCTTTGGAATGCTATGTATCGGTATGCAAATGTCAAATTACGATTTGGAATATCTTCTCCTATTCAATCTCGCTTCCCTATCTTTCTCTCATTTCTCAAAGTCCTAATTGCCTATCATAAGACGGAGCAAATAGCTGGTGAAGTCAATCATACAATCAGCAGTAATCAGTTACGAGACTAGTACTGAGTTTCTTTGAACTTAAATTGCCAAAGTTGTTGGCCATGAAAACTTGATAAAAGTTCGATTTGAAATGCTGAATAGATGTATAGTTGCAACCTCAAAGCGTAATCTCGTTTCTCAAGTAGAGTTTATCAACTCCTAGTAAGCTTTGAGATAGGACTGTGATCAGCAAGTGTTGCAAAGAAGCGACCATGTCATGAGTGAGTTGAAAAGTACACAATCATTCAGTGGAGAGAAATCAGGAAGGGTTAGGTTGCCGAAAATATTGACGCGAATGGCAATTTCAGGGTTTAAAAAGAGCGTAAATGAGCAAATAATATTTGCGTCTATTGGTGAGAGAGATCATTGTCCAAGATTCTGCATCAGTGGGTCGACATTCTGAGGATGGAGGACAACGCTTGATGCACCACTTTCTAGAGAGTTCAGGATCGCCAGTGAAAGATTCTCAGCTGGTATTGGTTCTTGCAAGTTCTTGGTTCAGTAACCCATCCTATTATTTGTGATAAGACAACTTCAGTTTCTCCAATAAGAATTGTCCAACTCATGACACGCCAAAGTCATACTGTACCATCAAATCAATCAACCTATATTTCCAACCGTAAACTAACAACTACTGCAAGCCATTTACTCTTGGCCTATTTTACCCCTCATTGGAGACTAGTTAACATCAAGATAGCCACTTTGGGCCTCGGGCGGGGTTTTCGCTTACGACAATTCCCCCTGTCTAAGTAACACTGTGCCGTAGGACCTTCCTAAACCGATAACAAACTCCGACGCAGCTTCATCGTAGTACGGGGCCCCGCGTTCCCCAGCCTCCGCAATCCACGGAGGCTTTGAAGTGGGAATAAGGGAGAGCGGGGAGAAATGGGGATTGAAATATGCCTCTCTTCTCTTCCTTCTGCTCTATTTCTGCGTTGTAGCAAACTCTGTATGGCAAGAATGACAATGTTGTTTTTTGCGCAGTACAGTGAATCGCCATGCTACCCCAGATAGTAACCATCTCGTCGGTATTTACAGAAAATAACGAGGCGCCACGCCTCTGTGATACCTAGGTAGCACCTTAATACCGAAACTAATCTTTGCCCTGGCGAGCCTAGGTCTCTATCTCCGGACCCCCTCATCACTGACCCAATCAACAACACTCCATTATTGAACGCGCATATTCAATAATGGTGCGTCTGACTTAATGGGCACCGATCCGTCATTCTGTGAAAACCGTGCGGAACTATTTGGTCTTAGTTTCATCGGCCATCCGATCAAGCACTGAATCTTGGAGCGTTGGCTGTAACTTATAGTTGTTGTCCATTTGCACCGCATACCACGAGAACCTGAATGATTGACGGTATAGCAGTACCGCAGTAACTGTGCTCCTCTCGGAAGCAGAACGTGACTACCGCGTGCCGGGATATGGTACCATTTCTGCATGGTTGGCGGGTCCAGGTTGGGAAATCCTTTCGGGGTGGCTTTCTCTATAAGCATTCACCGGGTAAAGGTGGCTTTGTGACCTTAAAACGTGGCGATCCCATTGATGGTTCCAGCGAGCCTTATGATAAACTCAACCACGTGAAAATTCAACGATAAAGTTGTGCTCTTTAGAAAAGTAAATGAGATTTCGTTTTCATGGAAAGACCCAATTTAAATCTAGCGGACGACCTCCTACTTAGGTATACAGTACGCAAAACACTACTGCCACTAACTTTCTGTCCTATCTCCTTTGTAAATTGTACAGTGCTGCAACGTGGAGCCCGATACCGAGGCCCTCAATGGGCCAATTGAGTTATCAGAATTTGGAAGCTGTGAGTAGAATACCGATCCGCTCTGCTGGAAGCCATCAAACAGCAATATTACAGGGATGTTGGAGTGAATTCCACTTGATGTCTAGGTAGTGATTGATAGCCTAGCTACATTCACTCAAAATGCTACCTTGTGTGGTTGAGAGCGTTCTCCGATTGGAGGGAGTTGCATTCGCTAGGGCTATTAAGGAAACCATGAAAATTTAACGTGAATTCCAGCAACTGACCTGCAGCTGGCTTACCTAGGTACCGAGAAGCAACCAACCAAAGGATCAAGTATCCGTGCTACTTCAGTGAATCAGTAGCCTCTGCCCGTCTTATGGTATATAACGCATCACCAGTCTGAGCCAGTCAAGCACTCATAGAACTACTTAAGCGCCTGAATTCTTCCAAGTCTTCCGCATCTTCCACGCAGACTCAGAATTTATCGACCCACTTGGGCCTTTCATCAACCCCAAGCAGCGCGCACAGCTGATAAACCGCCACAATGTCTGAGAACGTGGAGTCTAAAGCTCCTCTGACGGTTGACCATGATTTTCGACGTGTCCAGGCAAGCCTCACTTAATCCCCGGCGAGGCATCTTGAGAAATATAAAGAGAAAGGACCTTGCTCCGGAGATAGCTATCATAGCATCTGGATTCAAGCTGCATTAGAGAGCTACAAACTGACTTTTTTGATCTTCCTTAGACCTACCAAATGGAAATTGGAGTAACGGAAGCAGCACAACGCCACTTTCGAAGAGACGTAGTTCACCCACCGCCAGTTTCGCAGCGAAGACTCGACTTCGAGCACGCAAGACCAAGATGGTTTCGAGAAATGGCAGCGGAGGCACTTGGTGTATTCTTCTACGTGTCAGCTGCCTTGTTATCAAATGACACGGGGAATTATTAATGCTGACTAAAATAGTTATCCTGGAATCGCCTCGACGGCAGCCTTTTTCACCAACAAAACGGAGCCCGCTTTTGGATCTCTCTTCCAGATTGGATGGGCATATGCTTTTGGTATTGCTTTCGCAATTATTGTTTGTGCTCCAACCTCGGGTGGACACTTTAATCCCGCGGTTACGTTGGCTCTCGCAGTCTGGCAAGGGTAGGATCTCGTCGCGGACCCCGATAATCGTTACTGACAACTCGTAGATTTCCTTGGAAGAAAGTTCCCCGATATATCATTTCTCAGATTCTCGGATCGTTCATAGCTGCGCTAATTGTAGCCGGACAATACCATGTTCAGTTTGCAGCCCTTGCAGAAGAGGGTGCTGCAGCGGGTGTGAGTATGAACTCGTTGGGAATGCCCGGTGGTATCCTGGTCAGCTTTCCAGGAGCAGCTCAGACAAATTATGGATACCTCTTCATGATTGAGTTTTTTGCAGACAGCTTTCTCGCGTAAGAAAACATCTTCGAATCAAATGGCCCAGAGACTAATGTGATCCCAGTATCGTCATATGGTCTTCAATAGATCCCGCAAACCCTTTTATTTCACCTGTGAGTCTCAACTGCAGGAAACCCCTTGCCTCTTCCAGGAACTTGTGATCTCGTGGAGCCTCTTGACACTCCAAGGACATGTCCTTGCAATCCCTAATCACTTACAAAAAATCAAACTGACTTTGAAATCCCATTATGCAGGTCGCGGCTCCTTGGGTCATTGGACTTGCATATGCGGCTATGATTTGGGGATTTGCCGATGTGACACTTTCAGCCAATACGGCCAGAGATCTTGGTTCTCGCCTAGCTGCTGCTGCACTTTATGGCGGAGACGCGTTTGACCAATATGCACTCATTGCCAACTTTGTCAACTTGCCAGCAACGCTATTTGGAACCTTTGTGTACGAGATGATTTTGAGAGACAGCTTTGCCATGTAAGTTGCAATGAATGTCTGGAACACATCAAAAAGCAATGCTAACGCGTCTAAATTTGCAGAATTGCGAAAGGATACAACGTCCACGAAGTAAGTGCTAATGAAGATAACGATATTGCTTTGAAGTGTTGGCGTCTGCGAAAAAAACAACTGCTAACTTAAATTTGATAGGATGGAGAGGAAGGCCTTGCTCGACACTTGACGAAGACAGGAACGCTTGATGGGCACCCAGGAGGCGTCTCAAGGGCCGAGGTATTCCCAAGCAGCGATGAAAGCTATGGAAGACATCAGACGGAAAAATCTCCTGTTTGAAGGGCTTGGGCTGGCTTCATGGCTCTTTTGAGCAGGACTTTGAAACCGAAACTCATATGACAGGAAGGAAAGCAGGACTGAGTAAGGCATAAGGCAAAATCGAAAACAACGGAGAATGTAAAATCCTTCATCAAATTGTATGCAGGAGATACCAGACTAATTCAGACACCATATTTCCACAAATGAAGAATAGCTGATTGGAGTTGGCACTATACAGAGACAAAATATTCAGAGAACAGAGACGAAATTAAAGGCCTCTTCAAGTGATGAAGCATAGCACCATACTGAGAGTTCTTCAATTGGAGTGGACTTGTTAAATCAATCTTGGTTTCCACGCCGGTGCCATGTTAACGAGTCAGCAAATATTATTGAAAGAAGTGAGGTAAAGAAAAGAGAGGACAGGAGTAAGAGCCGAAGCACGACCTGCCTGTCGAGCCTGTCCACACAGGTCCTCGGTCTAGCACAGACATCAGCACTAGTAGAGTTGGTGGTCAGCATCCATAACGTATCGACTGGTAAGTCGTCAGGCACATGAGCAAGTTTTCTTGAATGGTCTCCCTGTAGCCGTGACAAAGCCAATATTTGCTGCAAAGCTGAGGATATGCTGATGGGGGTTTGATCGAGAATATAGCGTTCCTGCCGCACTATTTGCGACGTTTAGCTGATCCCTGCACCCAACAACGCTACTAATTCCTAGGCCTGATTAGGCCATAATATAACTCGTCGATATATCGTGTTTAGCATTTAGGTATATACGCCTTTGAGTCATCCAATTCGCTTCTAACGGGAACCTACTTTCGCCTCCAGGAATGACTCTTTTCAAGGATTAAACCCTCGACTAGCGTTATATCTGTCTATTTTGGCTCCCAACAAGCAGGGGGGCCTTATTGGGAGCCCCACTTATCATAAATATACCAGCCACAATTGTCCACTTTGCCAACAACTCTCCTGAAGCCCAGTTAGGGCCCAGTCGGGAATAGCTTCAGTTTCTAATCCCTGTTATGACTCGAAAGAGCTTACCGTTGTTGGGTCCAGGGATCAGCTAAACGTCGCAATTGCCTTCAAAACTGCCTAGGTATAGTGCTGTATTGCTGAGCTGCGTGCGACCTGCGGTTGATTAGTGATTGTGAAAAAACATGCCTGCCGCCAATTTCCTAGCTCAGCCCCAGGAACCATGGCCAGGGACCGGCTTGCCCCCATTCACGTTGGGGTAATTGCCGTTGGGGAAACGAGTTCGTGAGACCTGACCTGGTATCAAACTCGTACCAGGCTCCAGCTAACCTGGCTTCGGTACTCGAGTACCACCCACGTCCAGCTGCTGTCGTGCAAGGCCTTATATCTTCAACCTTGGAAGTATCATTGGAGCGCAGGAGGCATTTGGGGTTTGATACAGTAGTTTGAAGCCCTCGACTCTCCCTTTAACCCCTGCATGCTGCCTTACGTAAGAGCTAAGCGACACTGACAAGGCCCCACCACTCAAGTCCACGAGGAGCTCCGAAATAAACAAGACTTTATCCACGACCTTGCTGTCTTGTCGCACAGCATGGCAACGATCTCCCCAAAGCATTGAAATTCGGTTTCTAGTTCGTCTTCAGCTTCAGGCGCAAAATTCCTTTCTTTCGCAAACTGATCATTGTCCCCAATTACCAACATACTAGCAGTCTCTCCTGCGCTGCCAGTGCCAATTAATTTGACTATATTTTCCACCATCGCCATGTCTAATTCTCAGCAATCTCAACCTACACAACTCTCTCCAGACCCTCAGTCCCCGACCTTGGAAGATTACACGCCAACTTTTTATATTGGCCACCATGAATCAAAGAGACCTTTGCCCGTCACAGATTTTGTTTTGCGACAGGCGCAAGACGTGGGGGTAAAAGCTACCCCTCCATCATGCTCCACTCAGTCCACTCCAAGACAGCTGCTAACACTGAATTTCTAGTATGATATGCTCACCAGCCCGATTACCAGCCCTCACTTTCATTCGAGAGTATTGACTCTGGTTTCCGCTTACCTCTGCGACGTCACGGCCTCGGAAGACGATTCGAGCCACACTGTTCCTCCAGCTCCAATCATACCCCCTCTCGACCCCGTCGATACTCCCTTGACCCCGAGCGATACCCTCTCACAGATTATCGCATATTCTAGTCCTTGGATAGACTTGTGCTCGCCCGACCCTCTGATATCGAACATCTCTCGACAAGTTTTGAACATTGAAATAGCATATGCATCTTTTTGCGGCGTGGGCCATGTTATAATTCCAGGACCGAGAAACAGTGGACCACGAGACAATAACGGACTGATCCAATATGCGCGTGCAATTCAGGAGGCTCTCACGATTGGGAGCTACATTCAAATGGCCATACAAATACCAATGTACGGACAAGAGGAAGTAAAAGAAATGACAGGCGACCTACAACCGTTTTCCAGAGAATACAATGCTTCGAAAACTCCAAAAGCAAGCAAAGGAATTGATTTATTTGAGACATGGGACGCGTGGAATTTCATTCGCGACGTATGTAAATACAATTCGAGGCTATCAGTAGGTAAGAAACCAATACAACTCTCCATACTCCATTTGCAAATGTGTCAGCGTGATGAGATCGGATTGTATGAGTTGAGACCCTTCGGAGTATATTTCGCAGCTCTGAAGGTATATTTCCCGCTCTTACAGGATTTTCTTCCGCCATAAGGCAGTGGCTGATTTTTACACCTAGCACTTGGAATCCCCCGCCAGTTGCCCATAGAGTCCCTACAATCTCGATGGTTTGCGGAGCCCTTGCGATTGCTTTCATTTGCCCCCTCGACGTTCCTTAAGAATAAAGGAGGGCATCCTGTACTTGGCAAGAGTCACCAGGCACTTTTGACAAGATACATGCGCCTTAAACAACCTCCATGGCTTCTGCTGTCTGATGTTGGACCTGTTCCTGGCCTTGACGATTCCACGCAGCTTACAGCTACAGCCGATGGATTTCCGTCTCCAAGTGCAGTGGCGGACGCTACTGGTCCTTCTTCTCCAACTCCTGCCGAGTCTGCAGAAGCCCAGAAAGCGAACCAATCAAAGCCAAAAGACCCGGCAGCACATTTGATTTACATGAGATACCTCCAGAGAAACCAACCTCCAAGGACTGCAATCGAGAAGTTTGGTTCAGGTTACCAGGATTATCTCCAGGCCCCACTTCAACCACTGACTGACAATCTAGAGTCTGTCACATATGAGGTGTTTGAAAAGGACCCTGTTAAATACGACTGGTATGAGAGCGCTATTGCACAAGCACTTTTAGACTGGGCAGAGCAGCGCAAACCAACTTCAAATTCAAGCGGCGCCGTGGTGATTGCGGTGGCTGGCTCAGGCCGAGGACCTTTGGTGACCCGTGCTTTAAGAGCAAGCAATACTACAGGGGTTGCAGTTGAAGTTTGGGCTGTTGAAAAGAACCCAAATGCATATGTTCTTCTCCAGAGACACAACGAAGAAGATTGGGATGGAGCCGTTAACGTGGTCAAGAGCGACATGCGTGCGTGGAAAGGGCCATATCAAACCGCATCGTCAACATATGGCAAGGTCGACATTGTTGTTTCCGAACTTCTAGGCTCATTTGCAGACAATGAGCTTTCGCCGGAATGTTTGGATGGCGTACAGCATGTATTGGCGCCGAAGACTGGAATATCCATTCCCAGCTCCTATACTGCTCATTTGACTCCTATCTTGGCACCTCGTTTGCAGGCAGATATTTCGCACCGAGCCGTGACTGATTCGACAGCCACAGAAACCCCGTATGTAGTCATGTTACATGCGATTGATTACCTGGCGACATCTGTTCCAGACCATCCCCGCATTCAAGAAGCATGGGAATTTGTCCACCCACTCCCAGAAAGCACTCTAGCTATAGCAGAGGCTAGACGAGGAGGTGGTGTGAGTGGCGGTGGAGGAGGCAGCATGTCTGGGGGTGATGGAGCAAATGAACATAACACTCGATACGCCAGGCTTAAGTTTGTGTGTAAAGATAGGGGTGTGGTCAATGGAATTGCAGGCTACTTTGAGGCGGTACTTTATGATGGTAAAGCAGGAAAGGTCGAGCTGAGTACAAGACCAGACACCATTGACGCCAAAAGCAAGGACATGATCTCCTGGTTCCCTATTTTCTTCCCCTTGAAGGTATGTTCTTCCAAAAATACGGAAGAGGCAGGACGCTAACTGCAGGTTTTCTAGAACCCGCTCTATTTCCCTGATGATTCTGAACTCGAGATTAGCATTTGGAGACAGACAGATGATAGGAAAGTCTGGTACGAATGGCTCGTGGAGGCCTTTGTCATTGTTGGACCAGAAAGGAGAATGAGAATTGGAATGAGCGAGGTTGGTAGCAGCAGAAAAGTTGGCTGTCTCATGTGATACCTGTTTTCATTGGTTGGACAAAAAGTACATAGCAGCACAATCTGGTAGATAATATTGCTGATGGAAGTAGAGCTCTGTGGCTCTGGCGAAAATCCTCAAAATAATTGCTTGGTATCAAAAATTCCATTTGCCACGATGCCTCATTAAATTCTCCGTATAAACGCCTCGCCAATTGCTATGCCGGTGAACTTTTCTCTTGGTCAAATAGTTGACGCGTTTGCCCGCTTGTTTTATGGCGCGAACATGTCAAGGCCTCCCATTCCACCTTGCCCAAACTCAGATCCCACACTGCCATTCGAATCATCCTTCCATTTTCGTGTCCCCGTTTCCGTTGTTTTGATTTGCGCCCTGGATCCAAAGGACATTGTTGCATCTGCAATTAGAATTAGCAAGAGCCCCAATACATTTCCATCTTTGCACTGCGCCGAAACGTAGGCCCTTCCTTCACCGCATAGCCTCAAGCCCAGCCAATATCTTGAGAGACGTACCTTATCAGAACCTGTCCCAAATCGCTGGTCTTCTGTTGATCAATCCATTCTTCAGCGCTCGACAGTTGGATGTTCATGTAACTATCGATGCTAACGAGACGGCCCTTGTACTCTGTCTGGCCCCATTTCAAGCGGATAATGACCTCCTCGTTGACACTAAAACACCCAAATCAGCATTTCTCCTACCTAATTCCTCCCCGTTCTCCCCAAGGTCTGCCATTCTCGAACGGGGGCTGTAGAGGAAGCTAGGTAGGTGCACGTACAGGTTTTGCAGCATCGGCCGCGGGTTGATGGGCATGAACTGCGCGTCAAAGTTAGTTTGGTTGGAATGACGGGAGGGGAAGGGAGGGAACTTACGGCACTCATTTTGAAGGCTGGGGGTTGTGGTGCGTGGGAATATTTTTGCGCGTGCCTTGGTGAGGGATCTTGAGGCTGTAGGCTAGCTTGCTTTTGATATGCTTGGGAGGTGTTGGTGCTGCTTTTGGGTGGGGGAGAGCTTTTGGCGAGGGTGCGAGGCTGGGTTTTCGGGCGAGGGGTAAGGCTGATGAAAATGCTTAGGGACCTGGGCTTTTGTATGTGGCGGTTATTCATTTTTTCACTTGATTCTCAGATAATTTAGTAGTGAAAAATGAAAATAAATTTGGGAATTAGTTATTCTCAAAATTTCCCTGCATTTCTGCATCTATTCCGAGCGACCACCCGCAATCTACAGCATTTTTAGTATTCACGCAAGCGTCTTTCGAAAAACCAAATGGCAGAAACTGTTTGATTAAGTACTTGCTCCCAGATTAATTTCTACTAATTTCCCACTTCAAATCTTTGATGCTGACTTCATCCCCAGCTTTCTCATCATAGTCAAACCACTCTCCCTCTGTGAGATCAATAGCCGTGAATTTGCTGTTAGAATCGGTACCAGTGGCCAGCCAATCTCCCTGTGATTTTTTATCAGCGTATTGAATCTAACTTCACAGTCTCATAACTCACTTCGGGTTTGAACTCGATAAATTCAAGTCCACGACAGTCAAACTCAATCACCTTTTGGCGAGTAGGTGGAGAGGCCTGGTTGTAAGGAATTGGTGGGATTTTGATGGTTGCAGATGATTCTCTCTATATTAAATTAACTCGTAATAATTTGGGAGTGGCAGTAAGAGAAAGTACCTTGCAAGACTTGCACTTCCATACAAAGTTGGCTTCTCCTCTGCTTCCGCTCATGTCGTTGGCTTCCTGGTCTCGCAGTTAGTTTAAACATACAAGTTCTCAAAATTAAATACACTTACAAAGCGATTGACGTTTACGAAGTTTGGATGGATTTCCCTACAAGAGCCGCACTGGACTTTGAAGGTGTACCAGAAGGGTTCTTCGGGCGTATCATCTGGCCTCAGATCCGTCACACTGCACACACGACCTTAGCAAAGATCCAAAGAAATTTGGGCGCAATAACTGACCCTGAGAGGTCTGCAGTGAGGTAAAGCGTAAGCATGATGGCGTATTGTGCCTATGCGCTTTCTGTTGCTCTGTCTTGCCGGTCTTGAGAGTTGTATGTTGAGTTGGCGGGGTCGCTCTTAAGGAAATCGAGGGTCGCTTAAAAGCAGCACCACTTTTTCGGCCCAGCTCGAGCTTTGTCAAAAGTCATGCGATCCCGGAACTTTCACAACCTCGAAACGACACAAAAATGTTTCCGCCAGCGTCAATCGACGCGACCTGGACCAATTGAGCAATCAACAATTGCCCTACGCTTTCAATTCCCATATATCAGCATGCGTCTAACATGCAAGTCATTTGGTCTCGCACTGCGCAAGTCAGATCCTCCTGCCAATGCAGCTCCTGCGTACATACCGTGATAGCTCTCGGCCGTCGAACCACCGCCGCCGTCGCCAGGCAACGCAAAGTCACCGTGGGTGACTTGTTCACAGCAAGCTATGCAACAATCCTAGCTACGGCTGCCATCGGAGATGCGATAACGAAGGACTCTCGAAGGAAGGATTGGGATCGCGCAATTGCAGATGTGAAAGCTGGGCGGCCTGTAGACAAGATCCCGCAATCTGTTATGCTGAATGAAGGATCTGGCGTTGGAAATCACAGGAAATCCGAGACGCCTGAGCCGACGACTACAGAATCATCCGTTGAAAATAAAGGGGGAGATTATGGGTATAGGATACGGGCTGTAAAGTCAAAGGCACCACCGTCTTACGCCACCGTCAAAGGCTCCAACGCTGCGGCTCCCACCAGCCATTTCCAAGATCATTCAGCTACCCGGAAGTCCTCCTTCACAATACTCAGCGAGAAGCTACTCAAGAATGGCTCGATCATGTCACAACGCTCGATGGACTTTGCGCCGCGCGAGCCCAAGAGCTTAATCCATATAGAAAAGATGGTTGGGATGATTCGAAAGCTTGTTGACGAATTTCTACTCGTAACCAACCTTTCCTTCGTGCAGCACAACGACTTGGCTCGCAACGGGATCCATATTAGCACGGAGGCCATCGAGCTGGCTCAGGAGGTGGAGCAACTGCGGAATGGCTTTGTACGATACCCAAAATATGCTTGGGCGGGTGATAACGCAGTTGCCAGTCAACGTGAAGCTCTGCATGAGGCTTTCCTCAGTTTGTTCTCCAAAGTAAACCCGGACGATTTAGACGTCGATTTACTGGTTGGCAAGATCTGCTACAATCTACTAGTTTCCACCGCCCCGCCAAATATTGCAACTTACAATATTCTACTTGCCGAACTTCTTCGATTACGCCAGCCTCATCTTACCCAGATTCTGGTAGATTTTTTTTTCAATGACAGTAAATTGAAACCCAATGATGTGACAGCCAAGCTCATACTTGATCACTACATCGACAAAAGAGATTACCAAGGATTTCGATCCGTAATTCAACGGATGAGAGGAGCCGTTGGAGATATGCGCATCAAAAATAAGTATATCAATTATTTGGCACACCAAAGCGTATTTGAGTGGGCGGTCAGAAATCAAATAGCCCGTCAAGGCTATCTTCTGACCCAGAAGTTGGATCGATCGTCCATTGTATTTGAGACTCTCATCATAGGGTCCTTGAAAGTGACCCGCAATGTTAATGTGTCTATCATGTACATTCGCGCCGCCATGCGTGAAGGACAAACAATATCCTCTCGAACAATTCGCCAGGTTGCTCAACATTGCGTAGCCAAAGGAGATTATGGATCCGGCATTACACTTTTGCAAGATATCCTATTCTTTTGGCAGGATGGAACAACCCTCTCTACTATAAGTTACGATTCCGAGGCTCGATGGGCCATTCACCAGCTTCTGTCTCTATGTGGCATAGATCCATACGCCGACCTGACGGAGGACAGCCTGGATACTAAACTACGTGTTCATCAAGATGCTCTACGAAGTATGCTGCGCTACATGCGATTTCAGTCACTCTCGGCTTCTCTAGAGCGCCACGTGGAGCGAGTGGCCGCTTTGAAAGCAATTCTTGACCGGTCTGGAGACCCGGGGGCTTTTAATGGTCAAATTTCCCCCAATGTGAACTGCCCCGAAGTCATTCAAGAAGCCATCGACCTTTTAGATGGACCATACTTCGTGCAAGCCGAAGTAGAGAAAAAGCTCGCAAAAGTCGAACACCGCCGAGCAGTTGAGACTCTACGAATGCAACTCATTGGTATCGAAGCTAGATTGGAACAACATGCAACTAGTATTGCCCAGATTGCTGAAGAGTCGGGATATACTTCGGATATTTACTCTCGACTCTCCGAACGGTCGAAGCGGCAGTATAAGATAAGATGCTCGCAACGCGTAAAGGGATTCAAGCAATCTACACTGCATCCAAGTTCTAAAGTTCAGCGGAAAGATGGGAAACCATGGCCAAAGTTGAAAGAGTATCATGGCAAGCAGTCAAGGTGGCAGTTGACACTGCTTTCTAGACTTCAGCGGGAAGATGCGAAGTTCAAGGAAAAGTTTGGTGAGCCCTGTGGCAAGCATTCCAGAGGAGATGCTTGTGCAAATGCTCCTATTAGAGGTGTGGTCCACGGAGTTGGCGTGGCATGATATTGCCGAAATTAATACGTCTACCATCACACATCACGCTCCCTGATGGACGAAAAGCGGGAGCTTCTTTTCAGTAGAGGAGCTATACATAATTACGGACTTATGTAATCTATGGTGGCGCTTGGGATTTTCATCCCGTGTATATACAGTCCGTACAGCGGACATCGAAGCATAGACGGCGCTTTTGGGTCAGGCAGTCTTTTGAGCGCCGCATAGTATGGGATAGACGGTCTACATCAGGACGGGCCATGAAATGTAAAAAAATGGGGTTTGAAAGGCCAACGCTGGCTATACGCCTCTCAGGAATGGCGTTGATGTAAAAAATAGAAATATAGATATGATTATCACTGTACGAGCTTAGCCAATTTCATTCTCTTCTGAAATTTAGTAGGGTTAAAATTCGTGAGATGTTTTGCGCCGGAAATGAAGCGGCACGGTTCGTTATTCTGGTCCGATTACCCTGTCAGGGGTCTCGGTTAAATTTGCGACAGGGTAGGCTGTCGAGGATAAGGATAAATTTTTGCTAAGGGGAGTTAGCAAGGATTAGGGATGTGCTGACTTATTCGATAAAAATTATACGTTTATTTTAAGGAGGCGAAGCTCTGAATTTTGTTTTCGTGTATGTGGCTCTGAGTTGTGAAAGTGTCGACACGGATCGTTATTCTCGTCGGCGAACCTACGAATGCAAGCCTAAGACGGCGAACATACACTTGAGGATATACTACACGGGCGGTGGCGGTAAGGGTGGCGAGGTGCCAGGTGGCCTTGTATCATAGATATGGGGGGGTGGGGAAGTAGGAATATCAATTTACGTAAACTAGAGCACGTGAATTGAAGCTATTCCCAGTGATTCCCAGTAAATATCCCAAATTCGTTGTCATGTGCTCGCAATCGCGTGTAAGTGTGACTCCCACTTTCTTTCCTTGATTTCTTTCCAAACCTTTTCTCTTCAACATCCATCACTCTTCCAACCCACGCAAGAGTTCCTCTTGACAGGTTGTCGCGCGGTTTCTCCTCCGTTCATCGCCGCGGTGTGGTTTGCAGGCCAGAACGCGTTGCTCTTTCACGCGTTTCTTCGAGACAATTCACCATTCTAGTCGCGGGTTTTTTATTATTCGGCGGGTTCTCTCCCGGCTACGCGCACCTGCCCTCCGACGCACTCCCGTCTCATACCTATCATACGTGGATTTTCTGTATGCAGCAGCCCACAGACGAAGACAACCACATTTACCTCCACGCATCCGAAATGGCCCGTCCCAAGCGACCCAGTGCTGCCATCGAGGCCAGCCACGATTCTGAGCCAAGAAAGAAACATGCATCGGGCATCAAACAAGAGGCGGAGGAACCGAGAGAATCGGGAGAGGTTGCTGGTTTGAAGGAGCACATCGCGGAGTTACATGCTCTCGTTGTCAAGAATTGTCTCGTGTCAGGTACTCTACTACCCAATCCTATGCTCAGTCACATCTAACGGGGGCTTCAGAATTATCACCAGCAGCGTTTGAACGCCTCTTGATGCAACCGGACGTAGCAAAATCTTTGAGCCAAGAACTTCGAAGCTCAATGAACCAACATCTCCTCAAGTTGCAGACGTTCCAGAATCTTTCCCCCGCATATGCAATACTGATTATGGCATACTACGAATCCGTAGAGGGCGCCTCGCCGGGCTACATCCGCAACATTGAGGCAGTATCCCGTATGCCACACGGAGCCCGTTCAGCCTACGACCTCGCACTCTTGTTAGCATCTTTATTGTATAAGGTGACATCCTTGGCAATAGCGATAAAAACAAATCATTTCGACGACTCCATGTACGAGGCTGGCAAGGATTTGCCATCGGGTCGCGCCGCAGACGATTTGCTTGTGAGCATTCTCAGGCGGATTCGCGAAGAAGACAAGAACTTCCTACCAGGCAGTGAGTTCAAAACCTTGATGGAACAGCGCGGCTCCCTCCTCGGCCTTAAAGTGGATGAGGAATTCAAAGGCTATCAGGAGGACGAATTTTTCCCCCAAAGCATAGGTCTTATGGAATCATGGCAAAACCATAACAATTTTCCTCGAGAGCAACACGATTCGATCAAGGAACAGATTCGTACAATTAGCAAGCGGTACGAAACTGAGTACAACAAACTTGAGGGAAAAGATAAAAGTGCGAAAGGTGAAAGTTTTACGGACGCCGAATCCAAAATTTCTCTCTGGTTCACGAATGAGATGGCAAAGTTTCTCCCAGACATTATGAGACTTAGCTACCTAGAAGATGGGTTACTTCTTGCCTTCGATCTATCGCTATTTCATGGCCGACAATGCTTCTGGGACGTTTCGGGGACAGGGGCTTTCCAGGAAGGCGGAGAACACTATTTTAAATCAGATGCAGAGGGCATTCTAAGGAATATCTCAAAAAGAATTAAAAAGAAAGATCCCAGCTTTGCGCCGAAAGAGGCAGTGGTAATTTTCCAAAGCCAATTGGAAGAGGAAGATCTTGACAAATACCCCTACTTCGAATGCGCTTTCAGAGAACTTTCGAGTTGGGTTCCAGATGTGGCACAAGCCTGGGTCCAACGCCAAAGGAGTGAACTCCAGGCGCGAATGTCGCTAGTCAAAGCATCAGTGGAAAGGAGATATGCTCGACACAAATACGATTCAAAGCGTCCGTGAGTCTTAATCTTTATTTTCTTACCAATTGTATCAAATAATTTGTCGACAACTAGCAAACGTTAACCTATTTCTCTGCAGGAGTTCTGACTGGCTCAGCGAAGCTATGAAAGAGTTCATCCCACCAATTTATGTCCTATCTAAATTTCCATATGGTTATAGGCCTGCTATCGAGCTGTCACTCGAGCTCGGAGAAAACTCCTACGTCAAGTTGGAGGACTGGATACCAATTGATGTGAATGGCACGAAAAACTTTGGAATTCGGACTTCAGATGGTCCAGCAGACCGGCAACTATGCAGCTTTCTCTTCCACATGAGTTGCATGTTACAAGACGATGAGCAGACGAAGTGGTCTAAATCAGAAGCCATGGCGTGTTGCAAGCGACTTGAGACATCAATTGAGTATTTGAAGAAGTATGATATCAACACTTATTTCCCAGAGTCTCACAAGGCGATCCTGGAATTGATTCGACGCTTTTTCCCGTGAGAAGCTCTGGTAATGGGCCGCATAATCCAGAAAGTTATCAAATTGAGTCGTTGAAGCAACGAGGGAGTATAGTTGCTGTTTTCATTTGGAGGCTGCCAATACTGAAGGTCAATTATGTAGTGCGGAATTGTGTTGGAATTGCTTGTTGCCAACTTTTATCCGCAAATTGGCGGCACAAATTCTTTGTAACATACCTGTGCTATTTACCTAGCTGTCAATAGCATAAAAACTCAGAATTCAATCGCTTTTCAGTTACTTTTATGCCATGACTGGCACTACTGTAATAGCTACATAAGATCAATAAACTAGGTGCCGCATTAATTGGGTTGTATAATCTCACCCCTTCTCCCCCACCAGGGACCTCATTGTGCCAAACCATCAAAGAGAATTGAGGTTAGAATGGGAGGGATTTCTCCCGTTTCAATTCAAGGTTCATCCTCTCTTATAGGTCTGGTACTGTTATTGTACAGCAATATCAAAAGGGGAGAAGAGGTACAGTAGGTGTGTAAACTAATTACTCTGGTGCGGCTAAGGGTAAATCTTCAATTTAGCTTGGATTGAGAAAAGGGAAAGAAAGGAGCGGAGAGTATGCTGGTGGGCAATTTCACGTTTTTGAGGGGGGGGGGATAGGATTGAGGGTTGTTTGTTGTAATAGGGGTTGAAGGTGGTGTTCTGGTGGAAATGGGAAGTGATGCTATTGTAGGATGATAGGGGGAGTTTTGGGATTTGTATTGTACCGGTATGTTTGTGTAAAGAGTGGATGTAGTGATAGAGGATAGGTGAGGGGAGTTGAGGGAGTTAGGCGGGGGTAGAGATGTATTGGGGGGGGGTTGTGTGTTTGTGAGATGTGAGGGTGAGTTTGGGGGTTGGGGGTAGGTGGATGAGAATGATGGATGTGTAAGAGAGTGAATAGTTGAAGGGCTGTGAGAAGGGGTGGATGGGTGGTTTGAGCGAAGTGAATGAAATGGTACGATGGTACTGTATGAGCGGTGGATAATGTAGTGTAATTGGAGATTTCAAGCTAGGAGGTTGGTATGAGAGTCTGAGAACGAGATACGAAATGTGCCCACTTGGGTGCGGCAGTGCGGCACTGATTCTTTGCATTGTCTTCCCACCAAGGAAAGGGGATTAGATGAGCACCAACATCTTTCTTCAGACCAATAAACTTTCAAATCATCAATTGATTTAGAGTGCCATCCCTTTCACCCCTTTTCAACTCAATTCTCTCTTATAGCCTGAGACAATAAGGTTTCAAATGGGAGAGGTACTCCCGTTTCCTAGAAATCCCCGATTCTCTAAGATGGTGTAGCACAATAGCCTTCAAAATGGGAGAGCGGCTGGGGCTCCAACAAACCCCCTCCCTAAAATCACCCATCTACACCTCCCCAATCGTACAAATAATCTTCCCCATACTAACATCCTTCTCCATATGCAAATGCGCCTCGACAATATCCTCCCAATCAAACACCTTATCAACAAAAATCTTCAACGTCTTATCCTCAAACTTGGACACATACGTCTCAACCCGATCTCTCAATCTGCCTTGATAAGCGGTATCCCGACTTCGCAAACCGCTTCCCTCGTATCTGAGTCTCTTGGATAAAAATGCGCTAATGTCAACTCCAGCTGGCAATTTCGCGCCGGATAAGAGGGCAAGATTTACGATTCTTCCATCTTTTGCTGCGACGTTTAGGTTTCCTTGGAAATAATTGGCTCCTATGTAATCAATGATGATATCGACGCCTTCTCCGTTTGTCGCTTTGAGGATTTCTTCAGACCAGTTTTGAGTCTTGTAGTTGAAACCAGCATCCGCTCCTAGTTCATTGACGCAGAAATCAAGTTTGGCTTGGCTTCCTGCGGTGACGAAGATTTTGGAAGCGCCAGAGAGCTTGGAGAGTTGGATTCCCGAGATGGAGACTGCGGAGGCGCCGGCGTGCCAGAGGACGGATTTACCTTTTGTGAATTCGCCAATTAGGCAAAGGGCTTGTGTAGCGGTCATCCAGGTCTAGAGGATGTGTTAGTGAGTTCTTTACATAGAGGTACAGCATTGCGGTGTGGTGAGTGTAGTGCTAGTCGAGTAGTGTCATGCGGAGTAAGTGGTGGTAGTTTATACCTCTGGGATGCCAGCCGCCTCGACCCAACTCAAATGAGGCGGTTTCTTTAACAGCGTCTTGGTAGAGACAGCAATGAATTCGGCATAAGCACCGCCATATGCCAGCCCAAAGACCTGATCGCCCACCGCGAACTGTTTCCCATCCTCCCCGTCCACTCCATCACCAAACCCTGTGATAGTCCCGGAAAACTCCACGCCGAGGGTTTTAGGAAAGTGTGGAGAGAGTGGATAGTTGCCTTGGCGTTGGAAAAGGTCCATACGGTTGAGCCCAAAGGCTTTGATCTTCACGAGAGCCTGTCCCGTTGAGGGCTTGGGTATGGCGACGTTTTTTAGATGTAGGGCCGTTGCGGGTCCCGCACCATTGGTGATGTCTGGGACGAGTCGTGTCAGTGCATCCATACATCTTGGGGCATGGGCTGTTTGTTTTTACCGACTGCGCGCATTGTTTCGGCCATGGTACTTGTTTCAACGATAGGTTCGTGAGCAAGTCGTTTGTCGGCAATTGGAATGGGGGAATCTGGTTTCTTTTCAGCTTCTGGAAAAGAGGCGAATTATGAAAAGCTCCTGACAAATGCTTATCTCGACTCCAGGGCAAATCTCACAGCAATAGCCCGACGCTTCAATCCAAGTCCGACTGATGGCAAGTTTGTCTCTGGAGAGATTTGATTTTTTTTACTTTGTCGGGAAAGCTGACGAATGCTCGAATGAAGTGTTGTCAAGTGTGTTCGGAATTCCGTCTGTTCATGTAGTCGAATTTCTCATGTAAGTAAATAGTCCAGTAGCGTCGTCACATGCGGGGCAGTTTGTGTGACGACAGCGGGGTAAGATCAAATCCGGCTCGGCTGACAAAGAAAGTCTAGAAAGTTCACACCGCCCAAAGTAGAGACGAAAAATACCACTTGGCTTTGTAAAAGGAATTGAAGAAGTATCTTTCTTCAATCTTTCTTCGCTTGGGAACGCCTCACTTGGGAGCATGTAAAGCGACAATCTTCGATTGGTCCTTAGGAGATACACGTGGGCTTTGCAGCAAAGTGCAGATCCGAGCCCCTGCCAAGTTGATCAGCATTCTTGCAGCCAACGAAGACCACAGCAGATGTTTCAAGATAATTTCCTCTATCTTATCAAAGTCTACAAACCATTTCATAGCCTTTTCTTAGAAACCACAACGCCAATAAATGCAACCTCATGAAACCGTGACCAGCCCATTACTGTTGCATTTGTGCCCTTGCCTGTCTCTCGACCTCGTATGTAAAGTCAAAGTATCCCTTGTCGAATTGATGTACACGAACATATCCATCCTCACCACCACTTGCGTAACCTTTGCCTTGGGGATCCACCGCGACGGTATTCAGGGGACCGAAGTGACCTCTAACTCTGCCAATTTCGTCTTCGAAGATCTTGTGGTAGAAGCGTGCTTCGAATTTTCCTTGGCGAGCAGAGGTAGTGGTGACATCCATAGCTGCTTGACCACCTCCGAGAATGACGAAATCTTTCTTTGGGGTGATTGACGCACTGTTTAGTGGGGTATCGGAGGGGTATGTCTTCATAACTTCGAGATCGCGAGCGTTGACAAGCTGAAAGAAACGATTAGTGAGTACTTTGGCAAACAAAGGTTGGAGCTCAGTTTACCTTTGCAGATTTATCTTTTGATGCAGTGATGAAATATGTGCGGTCCGAAGACCATTGCAAATCCGTAATTATCATATCCTCTTCATGAACCTGAGTATTGTCAAGCTGCTCACCAGTCTACCACTCATGTTAGCGCACCATTATTTGCCATAACCGCAAGCAACAGCCGTACCTTGGCATCGTATTGAGATACAGTTCCATCCTCGTGGCCGGCAATAATGTACTTGGACAAGTAACTCCATCCAGCAACACTGGCCTTACTCTCTTCGCATGTTATGACCAGCTTCTTCTCATCCGATTGTTCACCCTCCGGATCCAAGTTGATGTCGACAACGACGATAGTGCCGAAGAAACCCATTCGCTTTTCCGTCACGGCCAGAAGTTGTGATCCATCCTCATTGAACTCTACTCTCTTGACCGCCGTATCAAAGTCCCAGACCTTCAAGCACTTTCCACTCTTAATATCCCATAGTCTAACGGTATTGTCTGCGGCGCCGCTAGCGATGAGGGTGCTAGTTGGGTCGACGTCGACGGTCCATAGGGCTCCCTGGTGGCCATGGTACGTGCCTAACCGTTCACCGTTGTGTGCATACCAGGCGCAGATGTGTTGATCCTTAGCTGTTGAGAAGATGATATCGCCGTCTCTATTGTACCTATTTACTCGGTCAGTAGGGAAAGTTTGCGCTAAGCCTCGAGGGCTTTTGGGGTGATCTTCCGTACTTGATCTGGGTGAGCGCACGTTCCTGTGATGATTGTTAGAGATGCGCTGAAAGAGATATTTCACAACAAGCAACTTACGTGCCCTTGCAGCAAAATGGGTCTCATGTTTGCTGTCCGAGTCTTGGTGTAGGAAGTTGAGGATGATGTGCGGGGATGTAACTATTTATTTTCAAGTCTGCGGCTCCGTTTGGTTCAAAAGTTCGCGGGGCGTCAGAAAGTCGAAATGTGATGTCGTGGGGTGACTCAACCAATCAAGCGAAACAGTCATTGTGGGGCATTTACAGGGCACTAGCTGGTGTAGGGGCAACCGTAGCAGCCCTTTGTGGTTGTATGCAAGCTCACGCAACGCTAGAACGCTCGAGCCAGCCGTGCAAACGGCGCCAAACAGAATCCATCCGCACGCCCTGGATGAGCTCCAAGGGCCAGTTTTCCCATATTTTCCAAAACTCTTTTCCTCACTCGCATTGACTCATGTCACGGGAGCCAGAGTCATGCTGGGCCCTCTTGACCGCTGAGGCCAGAATTGAGCCAGGGGAGCCAGGGATCCGCCGCGGGTGGACGAGTCTTTAAAAGGCTCTTGGGCTGCCAGAACTGGTATGAGTCTTCTTTAATGTCAGGAAGTGTGTCAAAACATCAATAATCGCTCCTTGTCTTGCTTTACGTCAATCTGGCCGGTCCCGACGACCAATTAGCTGTGCTCTAGTTGTCAATTGGTGTAATAGTCACAATAGTGTGCCACCTTACGAAAGAGGCAATTCCGAAGGAGTACTATCCCTATCGACTATCGAATCCCGCCAGCGAAAAGCTCCCCCTGAGCTGTGACCAGCATGAGCATGCTTACACGCGGAAGGCTTTCGTGCTGCAGTCACAACAAACAGTCACTCCTTTGCGCCCACGCGAACCGCACCCAGACGCAGCGAATGCGGCGAATTAACCGATCATCAACATCTCCCGCTCTCGCATGTGCTTCAACGGCCGTCCTTGCGTCAAAAATCCAACAATTGTCCTATAGCTCAAGTTCTGGCTCAAGTTGCTCGGGTCTCGGGGTTGCTTCTCCTAATTGGTCGTCGTCGTTGCGTTCCGAGTCAGCCTCGCCCGACCTTGTGGAAAAATCGCGGGGTGTTTTTCTGCGCCGAGTAACCCCCACCTCCAACTCTAATCTCTTCTCACCGTCAAGAACTTTCCTTCCGACTACACCACTTTCACGCCAGAGGAATTTCTCTACGACTTCTCCAGCGATGACGGCAATCAAGATCGATGGTACGGCGACGGCCAAGAAGATCCGCGAGAGAATTCGGTCCGAGATTGGGGAGATTCAGAAGGTCAACCCGCGATTCAAGCCTTCTCTCAAGATCATTCAAGGTAAAAACGTCTTGTGCGCTACCCGGAAATACACATGCTAACTACAATTTAAACAGTTGGCGGAAGAGGTGATTCCAGTAGGCTACAATTACAAGATTGTCGAAAAGCGGTTGAATGCTAACAGACCCAGCAACCTATGTTCGCATGAAACTGAAGGCCGCAGAAGAGGTTTGTATTACCACAAAGATTTACGTGATTATTCCCTGACGAACATAAACAGGCAAACATCGACTGCGAACTCGTCGCCTTTCCCGAAACCGTCACCGAAGCCGAACTTCTCGATATCATCACTCGTTACAACTACGACACCAGCGTTCACGGAATCCTTGTTCAACTACCCCTCCCAAGACATATCTCGGAATACTCAATCACATCAGCTGTTGCGGAAGATAAGGATGTTGACGGCTTTGGGACAAAGAATATCGGGGAGTTGGCAAAGCGTGGAGGACGACCACTATTTACTCCTTGTACCCCTAAGGGTGTGATGGTGTTGCTAAAGGAAACTGGAATCGACCTCAAGGGCAAGTTTGCTGTCGTCCTTGGGCGCAGTGATATTGTCGGAAACCCCGTCAGCTATCTCTTGAAGTCTGCAAATGCCACCGTCACAGTATGCCATCGTTATTCTGTTGGAGTTGAGAACATTCTCAAGTTGGCAGACGTGGTGGTTGTAGCTATTGGACAAGCTGGCTATGTCAAGGGCGAATGGCTAAAACCTGGAGCCATTATCATCGACGTGGGAACCAATGCTATTGAGGATGCAACCAAGAAATCGGGAACTCGACTCGTTGGTGATGTCGATTTTGCATCAGCTTCCGAAGTTGCTTCATACATTACACCTGTCCCTGGTGGAGTTGGCCCAATGACTGTTGCCATGCTGCTACAGAATGTCGTCGACTCGGCTACAAATTTCTTCGAAAACCAAAAGACCCGATCAATTATGCCACTCCCATTGAAGCTCCAGAACCCGGTGCCATCGGATATTGCCATCTCTCGAGCACAACACCCAAAACAAATCACCCGTGTAGCCCAGGAACTTGGTATCGCAGCTGGGGAACTTGAACCTTATGGCGCGTACAAAGGCAAGGTTGACTTGGCCTTGCTCAAGCGCCTCGAGCATCGCCAAAGTGGTCGTTATGTCGTTGTTACTGGAATTACCCCAACACCCCTTGGAGAGGGCAAGTCCACAACAACCATGGGTATCACTCAGGCAATTGGAGCACATTTAAACCGAATCGCCTTTGCCAATGTTCGTCAACCTAGTCAAGGACCTACGTTTGGTATCAAGGGTGGTGCTGCTGGAGGTGGTTACAGTCAGGTTATTCCTATGGATGAATTCAATCTCCACCTTACAGGTGATATTCATGCCGTCACAGCAGCAAACAACCTCCTGGCTGCTGCTATCGAAACCCGTATGTTCCACGAAAACACACAGAAAGACGCAGCACTCTTCAAGCGTTTGGTACCCAAAAAGAAGGGCGAGTGGAATTTCCAACCCATCATGTTCCGTCGTTTGAAGAAGTTAGGGATCACAAAGACCAATCCAGCCGAACTCACAGAGGAGGAGATCTCTCGATTTGCGCGATTAGACATCGACCCATCTACCATCACTTGGAGACGTGTTCTAGATGTCAACGATCGTCATTTGAGAGGTATCACCGTTGGTACTGCACCAACAGAAAAGGGTCAGGTTCGTGAAACTGGCTTTGATATTTCAGTGGCCAGTGAAGTTATGGCAGTTTTGGCTCTAAGCAACGACCTCGACGATATGCGAGAGAGATTAGGCTCCATGGTTATTGGTACTTCCAGAAACGGAGCTCCTGTTACTTGCGACGATATCGGTGCTGGTGGTGCTCTCACTGCCTTGATGAAGGATGCCATCAAGCCCACTCTCATGCAGACTTTGGAGGGTACGCCAGTCTTTGTCCACGCTGGTCCATTCGCAAACATCAGTATCGGCGCTAGCTCTGTAATTGCTGATAAGCTTGCATTGAAGCTCGCTGGTACTGAGCCTGACGAGGTTCACAATGAGAAAACTGGCTTCGTCATTACTGAGGCTGGCTTCGATTTCACAATGGGAGGTGAGCGATTCATGAACATCAAATGCCGATCATCAGGCCTCGCCCCTGATGTTGTCGTGATTGTTGCTACCGTTCGAGCATTGAAAGTACATGGTGGCGGTCCTCCAATCGCACCTGGTGCGCCTCTCGACAAAGTCTATACCGAAGAAAATGTCGATATCCTACGAAAAGGCTGCATCAATCTCAAGAAGCACATTGAAAATGCAAAGCAATACGGCGTTCCTGTTGTTGTCGCAATCAACCAATTCGAGACTGATACTCCTGCAGAAGTCCAGGTCATCCGCGAGGAATCGATCGCTGCTGGTGCCGAAGATGCCATTCCAGCTAACCACTGGGCTGAAGGTGGAAAGGGTGCCGTCGAACTTGCCAAGGGTGTCATCGCTGCTAGCGAGAAACCAAAGGACTTCAAGTTGCTTTATGGTCTTGATGGCACTGTTCAATCTCGCATGGAAGCTATTGCAAAGAAGATGTATGGCGCTGACAACGTTGAATTCAGCGAGGTTGCTCAGAAAAAGGTGGACACTTATACCAAGCAAGGCTTCGGTCACCTCCCAATCTGTATTGCCAAGACACAATACTCCTTGTCACACGATCCTGCCCTCAAGGGTGCACCAACTGGCTTCACCGTCCCTATCAGAGACGTTCGACTTGCTGCCGGCGCTGGATATCTGTATGCTTTGGCTGCCGATATTCAGACTATCCCTGGTCTCCCAACTGCTCCTGGATATCTCAATGTCGATGTCGACACTCAGACCGGAGAGATTGACGGCCTCTTTTAAATAATTTCTTTTTCTACATGGGCACTTGCACATAATTGCTTTCGTATATATACTTCATGATGTATGGCGTTTCAGGAGTTTTTCAGGATTCAACAAGCAAGAAAATGGGGAACCGCTCAAGCACTTTCAACGTGTGTATGTGGCGTAGCATCTTCAACAGCGGCGTTACAGAGATAGGTTCGCGAGATTCATGGACTTTTTAAAGCGTAGACTTTTAGATAGCTGGTCCCGATTAACTCGGGTCATCGTACATGAATCCGAATACAAAAATGTATGATCTCAGAATTTAATGACAGCACTCATTTCTTGGTTTCTTCGTGAATCTTGGTCTTCCAGCTTTGATATAATAAACGATGAGTGCTTTTACAACAGTCAACTCAGTTAACAGATCCACGAATCGAAATTGAACAAGCGCGGGGAAGCCGATGCCGAATCGCGAGCGGCCACCTGGTTATGATTACGGTTATTCCCCCGCGGTTACCCTGTATTTTAAACCTTATTCTCCCTGGCTTACCCGGTTATGAATTCTTCGATGAATTTTTTTCCCCCACATCTAGGTTACCCTGTTGCCCCATTCCCCGGGAAAAAATAACCCCCCGAAATTTTGACTTGGCGAAATATTTGTTGGAATGAATGATAGTTTTATGTTTAAGTTTGAAGTTTATTGTATAAATTGAATATAAAAGAGATGCTTAAGGGTAGTCTACGGACTTGGGATTATAATCTACGAGGTAAAATTTGGCGCTTATTTAGGCTTATGTTTAGCTTTTCTTTCCTGGCCAAAAAGATAAGAATCTATTTGGTTTTGGTTTAGGTATTTAGGGGTCTATTTTTGTTTTGTTCGATGGGGAAGTGGTGGTGGGCTTAATGAGAGGGGGTGAAGGGGGCTTTTTGGGGAGATTTATTGGGGGAGTACTCCGTAGGGTGGAAAGATGGAGATGATTAGAGTGGTTGTATTTCGTTTGCGATTTTTGGACATTCGTTTCATGTTTATGATTTGTTGGGTTCATGTCTATTGGTTACCTTTTTCGTCTTTCCAAATTGACGGCCCTCGAAAAGGATATTCCGTGATTATTTGACATGTCAAAATTGCAGGTCCCTGGTTTCGTCGAGGTTAACGACGAATAGGATGGTTTCTTGAACACCGAAACAGCAAACTTTTAACGGCGTAATGACCGAGACTCAAAATTCGATTTTGAACTCGCTTTGAAGATAAATGTTGGGTACTAGAAAGCGGTCTTATTCACGGGATCATAGGCTGGGTACCTGTACGCATGGGCCCGAGTAGGACCTCGCTTAACCCTGGTCTTATTTTGACTTCGCTCCGACGTCACGCAAGCAAACGCGAAAGAAAATCAACACCAAAGGAAGCTCACTACTCACATACAATTCGAATCGACTGGCCTCTTTGATATTTCGAGTTTATCATCGCGATTTTTGTTTTGAACGATATGGAAGGCCGAGAGGGAATCTACCATTTGACGCGATGGACAGGTCAGTTTCCACGGGGTATCGCGTTCTTACTGCAGGGCAGTAGCTGATGTCTCTATACAATACAATGGGTAGCTTCTTCCTTTTCATCGAATTGGTGGCAAGATGAACGAACTTTGCTTCCGTGGCTCCGCAGAATAACACCAGTATGCCACCAGCGAGAAGTTCCACCACAAGAGTATTCACCACACGACTTCACCGCGCTTCTCCCTGCCGATTTCCCTACACAAGACATGGATTCAGGCCAAGCTCGACATTTGAGCGGACCTTTTGCTGCTTGTGAGCGTGGGCAACATGTACAGTTTGGAGTTTCAGTGATTTTGTGTCTTTTTGTTCCGCGTATTGCGAGACGGTTAGAAAGTTCTATCCACTTGAACAAGCGAATGTGCGTTTCGATTGATTGATGCGATATTATGTGCCCAGTGGCGCAACTGGCAAGCATTCAATCAGAATCATCTGCTATGTGAATTACGGCCAGAAATCTATATACAATCTTGTCTCTCTATGTAAGGAATACCTTCGGCTTGGACAATGGCCCCCTAATTTTCGCTCACCGAGATTCTGATATCTCATATATTCCATCCAAGCCATGTCAAATTGGTCAATCCCATGCCATCTATGAAGCACCCACGACGTACCAGCATTCCACTGTCTTTCGTTTCTTGCACTCAAGATAGCAGTACAAATCCAATTTTCCACAGAACCTTGCGGCAAGATGGAACGTTGGAGAGATGGAGGGGTTTTCTTCTCTGTCATACTTCTGTGCAAGCCTCGGGAGCCCAAACATATTATCTCGGCGTATCAAACGGCCTTCCTTCAGGTGGCAGGTGAAACATCGCCATTAGGCTTTGTCTCTATTCCAAGTCCAAGATCAGGATCCTGCAGGGCTTGGCATGCCTGGCTGCCCTTTACCGTTTACACCTCATTGTGCCAGGGTTTTATCTCAATTCTCTCTGCCGGCCTGGCACAATGAGAGTCAAAATGGGGGGAATTGGAAACGGGAGAACTCTCCCATTCTGACCTCAATTCTCGGTGGAGGTCTGGCACAATTAGGCTGAAAAGGGGAGAGATGAGGGTATGTGTTTTTGCTGCAATATGCTGTCGCTGCTTTGTTCTTCATGTGGGATAAAGCTCTGGATTCAATGGAAAAGCCAGAGCCGGAGGCTCCAGCAGTAGGTTATTGGCCGACGGCCTTGCAACTCTACTGCCAGGGCGCGGATCTTGGTTTGCACCATGCTCAATCAAAAGTCGAGCAACGTCGATTTGCTCATGTCCAAAGTACGAAGCTGCTTCGAGAGGAGTCAGAGGACCTCCGTCTCGCGTTTCGGGATTGACGTTGAAGCCATGCTTAATCAGCTCTTTGATCGTGTGAAGGGGGCATTTTGAGAGTACAGCCGTTGTGAGTATGGTTTGCTGCCGATAGTCTTTTGCATCGCGATGCCGCGAATGTATTGGAGGTTGTTGCCGAGGGTCCCCGAGCCTGTCCATAATGGCAACAATGACTGGTTCTTTGGCAGTGAAGACTGCTAAATGAAGCGGCGTCAATCCGTCTGTATTCCTCGTCTCGAATTGACACAATGGGCTGCACTGGATGATACCCATAAGAGCATTACGGGTGAGTTGACCCCCACTGTTGAAATGACGGATCGCATGGTGGAACGGAAATATGACATCTGGATCTGCCATGGGAAAATCGTCAAAAATCTCTGTATAGCAAAACTCCGCTTGATCTTTCTGTTCAATGGCTTCGAAGAAAGCAGCCACTTTCAACAATAGGGTTTGCCTAGGTTCTTTGAATTTCGGCCCCAAGGCTTTATACCAATACATCACTCTGCGGTAAGCCACCTCAGCCGCTGACATGTCGTTTAATTCGTACAATTGATCAGCCAACTTTTCGATTTCCTCCAGATTGCGATAATATTCGGCGGGGACAAATATGCCTTGTGGATTCCATTGGATACTCTGTATTATGCTTCGAAACACTTCGCAATTGCCTAGCTCGCGCATTCTAACACCTTATTAGCATGGAAGCGATCGCTGGGCCAGCCGGGCAGGTGCAACGTACCGTCTCCACAAGTCTTGCTGTCGATTCATTCGTGCTAGAGCTGGAGCTGGGTCTATAGACTGTATATCTTCTGCTTCAACACTGTCTCCCTCGCCAGCTACCCCTACATCTTTCATTTGGTCGTGCTCGTTTTTGAATTCGTCGGGGCCACATGGTAGGTCCAACGTCGGCTTCTTGCAATGATTACATCTTGTCTGAGGATCGTTCTCGTCCCATGGTTGGTCGCGAACACACTAAAGCGGATGATGCTGTCAGTTTGAGGGGAAATAAATGGCGAGAGATAAATATGCCTACCAGTACTTTTGACTTTCTACACGCCTGGCACTTCTGTATTCTGACCATGGTAGTAGTTTAACAGCCCAAGACTTCTGAAAGATGATCAAAGGAAGATATACTTTCCATAGAGAAGATATACTTTTCGTAGGACCTGAGACATCCACAGGTATGCTCGTCCAAGTATTGCCATTGGCCATCGCTCGTGATGGTATCCTCCCATCATGAGCGATGGCCAACCATCACCTGCGCCTCACTAGCTGCCAGCCGTCGGCCTTCAAGGCAGACTAAGGCTTCTATATCGTCGTTTGGTAAGGTTGTAGCATCGCAATGCGCTCGCAGTGCGACGAGGCTCACTTAAGTTCATCGCAATACCATCGCAATGCGATTAGTGGACCCCTGCCTCACCCCCCTGACCTGCATGATGCAAGCACTGCGGCCATTCGGTGTGTAGAGCCCGACGACAACTTTACCAGGCAATGTTGCTCATATTCTCACAGCCGGAAGCCTTACTTTGCTTGGTTCCATGTAGCCAATAGTAAGCATCAATGTTTCAGAGCGTTCTTTTCGCTATTATGCGCCGCACCGAATTTATTCGGGTCCTTCCCATGGCTTCGCCTAAAGGTGTAAAAGTGGCATTCTTTCTGGACATTTCTTCAACTCTCAACACGCTCACCAATACAATCAAGTCAGAACTTTCGTCCGAAAATCGCAGAAACAAGCCTTTCAAGAAACGGCATTATTCTTCCAAGTTTAAGCTTTTCGTCTCTTCTGTTGGATATATCATATCCGGCAGGTTATAATCGTTCGCTCAGATGGTTCTAAGGCTTGAGAGTAATTTCTGCAAAGCTTCTGAATCAACCAACGAAGAAACTGGCTTCCCGACGGTCGAATCGAATGTTTCGCTCAATATGCTTATGGAACTTGGATCGAATCTCAGTTCACTCGGTTCGAAGAAGCTTTATCAATGTACGTTTCTTAGTTGTAGCTCAAATTTCGGGTCGAAGCATGAATGGGAAATTCACGAAGAGGAGCACTGGGAACCCAAATCTTATGCCTGTCTTCTTTGTGAGCGCTTCAAGCGAGATTCTTCAGGAAATGAGTGGTGTAGCGGGTGCTGTCAAAAGCTCGAGCGGAATACCTCTATCGAAAATACCTTTAGCCACATTCTTCGATGCAGCCTAGCTCAACTACAGCTACAGAAATTCGCAAACTATCACAGCTGGTACTCCCATATACGGTCCCAGCACGATATCGAAAATTTGAGCATTCAAAGCTTGGTGTGGTCTTTTCCTATCGAGAGTAGCTGGCCCCGGAAATGCGAATTTTGCCATGCGAAGTTTACAGAATGGGATCAGCGAATGGCCCATCTTGAAGAACACTTTTTACGATCTGACATATTGGAGAAGCCTCTCCAGCTGCGCAGATTGGGTGATGAAAAGCTCTATGCCATGGGTAGTCGTGGTACGTTTGACTGGTTCACTAGCGCTTGCACATTTATACTGACCAGCTTTCTACAGAGTCGACGCAATACCATCCAGGAGATGCTTGGAATACAATTTGCCTAGGAAATACTAAGGAACGCTATGATTACCCGGAAATATACAACGAGCGACTGGGGATCGAAATGACATCTCCAAAAGATTGTCCGGTAGTAGTAACGCAAAATGAAGCTAACTGTTGTTCCTGCGGTGGCGATGTTTCACATATGTCTGGGGAGCACGTTCGACTTCGCTGCGCCTCGAGAGCACTCCATGTTTCTAGAACAAAGCTTTTGGAGAAAACAACCGGGGAATGGTTGTTGTCCACGACTGAATTTCGAAACTGGCGTTACTCCAACGAAAACTCTCTCTTCTGGGTAAAAGGCTCAGCTGGAAGTGGCAAATCCGTACTGACGTCCGCCGTCATCAAACATATGGAAGAAGGGGATAGGAAGAACGACGAAATTGTAGCTTTCTTTTGCTGCGACGGGCGATATGGAAGCTCGAACACCATATTGAGTATAATGGGAGCCTTGTTGTTGGAAATTCGGACTCAAAAAAATGTTGCTTCTGTGGGGGCGAGAGAAGGGAATGCTTCAGGTAGTGCTCATGATCAGCTACCACAAGATACTTTGAAGAGAATTTTCCTCGCCATTGGGCACAATCTGAGGGAGGAACAAACTCTGATCCTTGCCTTGGATGGAATAGATGATACGAAGATAGCTCATGAGCTGCTGCAGGAATTGTTGAATCTGATGGGCCAATACGATAAAAAGCATCGTGTCAAGCTCCTCATATCCAGCCGAGGGGAATTTGCGACAGGAAGCGGCATCAAAACGCCATTTCAGATAGATATGGATACAGAAAATTACACGTTGGATGACATGAGCAAATATACGGAGAGTCTTGTTTTCAAGGGCTTGGTGCCCTTCGATGTTGGGTTCACGCTTGAGAAATTAACCGAAAAATCAGGGGGGCGGTTTCTGTGCATGAGGCTTCTGCTGTTCATGTTTCCCCTCAAATCAGCTTCCATCAATTTGCATGAATGGCAGTCTGTCATCGCTGACAACGAAAACACCAATAAAGTGCGTGCCATTTACGACTACATGTATCGTTCAATTCTCGAGCATCACCAAGTGCCGGCTTTGTACATGCTGAAATGGGTTTTGCACGCCGCTCGACCTCTGTATTCGTGGGAGCTACTTGATGCAGTCAACTCGGAACTGGGAACAAAGTATTCAGACGTCGATGTCGAAAATGTTACTGGCGGCCTTCTTACAATGAGCAAGACTCGAACAGTAAACTTGATTCACCTGAGTCTGCGAGACTATCTGCTGAATAATCGGTGGGACTCATTGTCCCAGAGCCCGCAGGAGATGATCACTCAGGCCTGTCTGGGAGCTTTGAATTCCAAGATCATCCTACAAAGCTTGGGTCAGCCATGGTACGATTACCACACGAATGCTGGAATGATGAAACCGCAGACGCTTGAAAATTACGCAACGACATGGTGGATACATCATTATCGTCTCTCAGAGCCTCAAAGCCCCTTTATATCAGGTCTACTTCATGAAACTTTGAGGAAGATTCTCTCTACTGAAAAAAATGACTGGCACGCTGATCATGACTTTGGATCCAACACCTCCAAAAGCTTGTTGGAGCTAGAAGCGATGCGATTAAAATCTACGTCTATAGATACGATCAATATCGCACTACGAATTGGTGCTTCCTTTGGGTTTTACAAACTAGCAAAATTGGAACTTGACATGGGAGCGACAGACCATATCTTTAGCAAATTTCCGGAAAACTCCCTTCACTTGGCTGCAATAACAGGGCACGTCAGATTAGTACAGCTATTTCTTGATTATGGGGCTGATGTAAACTCTGTATGCAACTCAGGTGACACGACACTTTTCCATGCTATTGCCAGCGGTCACCACGAGGTCATGCAGCTACTGCTCAGAACAGGAATCTCCCCAGTAGCAAAGGAGGAGATGACACTGGAATCTGTTTTCTCGGACAGGTGTAAAACTTGTGGACAAGCGGAAGCTTCATTCATTGTAGGTTTTTAATGAACCACCACGGCCTTACTCCTCTTCTTCCTTACTATAGCATGTTTCAGTGCTGTTCATAAACGGGTCCCTTCATTTTCTTGCGCATGATCATAGGCTGACTTGGAGAATTAGATAAAGAACTCTTCTCCCAATCACGCAGGCAGAATCCCTCCTATTCTGATAAAGGGGGGGAGATACTTGCAATGCATATCCCATCATGGCAGCAGCGCGAACGTCCACAGCATGCCTATTCAATGGTTTTCCGGACCCAACATGTACAGAGCGCTGGCCATCGCTGCGAATTTGGGAATCGATAAAATCCAAAAACTACTTTGGGTTGCCGGTAATACAATTACTCCATTTGACGAGATGGTAGCTTTCCTCTGTCACGACTTTTCTAACAAAATGGTCATATAACAACAGCAGACCACTTCAACGCGAGTCTTAATTCAATCAAGGGTTCCTTTGGATAGTAAAGTCGGAAGACTGGAATATTCCAAGCCGAGTGTCCCGGGTCGTGTTGAGGGGGGGGGGGGCTTTTCATCTGCTTGCAAAGTAAATGCTTTTGGAGAAGCGATGGAGAGTCATAATTAGATTTTCTTCTAACCAGCAGGTCTTGAGTGAGTTAGTAACGGCAGTTTTTTTTTAGTTAATATCAATAGGGGCGCACACTTGAATATTTTGAATCAACATTTGCTTCTGTCCAATCGCCAACCGCCGCAATGCGTCGCAGTGTCGCATTGCGACAGCGAATGACAGCTGATAATGTCCCAATAAGGACAATGAACAATTGCAAAGCAGTTGTCAAATATGAGCACGGCGAACTTCGCCACTCTCTCATTGGCGTTTCAAAACTGCCGCAATTTATTCCTGGTCCAGAATGCGTCCAAGGTGACACCGTCTTTCACTCAACCTTTAGCGAAGCCGCTCCAACCCTCATTATATCTTCCCCAAACTTCACCCATAAATCTTCCCTTCAAAAAAATAAGGAAGCACATCTGCCAACATGCCTGATGCTGGAACTTTCACTGAAGACAATGCAGATCAATACGTGCCCATGAGGTAAGTCTTCTTCTCTGCAATATTTTCACCCAAGATCAGACTACAAAAACACACCATCAATTTCCTCTACTAGACTAACTGTTCTTCACCAGAGTATTTGACAATCATCAAGCCACCGTATCCAACAAGCCTCCAGCAAAGACTGTACGCCCCAACTCGGCAAAATATCCAGCTGCTCAATTCGAAGAATACGCAGACATGGACGGAGTCCCTCGTTCCACCAAAAAGCCCAGAGCAGCAAAAACGATGAAAATGACAGGCGGTCTCGACTCATCTTCCAAACAACCCGAACTTGTTAGCCCAAGCACCATCTATCGATCTGACATTATGAGCACACGTTCCCTCGCCACGAATCATACCTCGACCAGGGAATACACTACGAGAAGTGAAGAAAGTTATCAGCTCCGGAGATACCTTGCAGAGCCTCCAAGATATGATGGTAGTGTTGTCATTGGGGATGCCATGACACCGGTTTGGATGTCTCCGTCCGGTTCTGCAGGACAAGACAGAGAGGCGAGGAAGGCTATCATGAGGAAGAAGATTGGGGATATCGAGAGGAGGATTGGTGGATCTTGAGAGGGTTGGAGAAGGGCCTGGTGGACATGCTGTTTTGTTGTCTTTGGCCCGGCCTCGATTAGTGGAGATGAAATATATTGGGTGCCTTTAGTTGAGACTTACTACTTTCTGATGGGAGTTACGTTGTGTGCTTCATTTTGTTACGGATCTTCCGAGAAGTCGTAGAAGCGGTGACTTTCTCCTCTCGATATGGATAGCAAATAGCGCAACGAAGGGTAGCGAAATCTCGAAGTCCCATTGGTTTTTGTGTCGCTCACTTCATCGTCGACTAGGTTTCATAACAGAAAAATGAAAATGGAAATAGAACAATGGGCAAAGAGAGAGCATCCTGCTACTCCCGTACTCTTCCATCTTCTCAGATGGTGAATGGAGCTTAAACAGCGCGCAAACCAACTACAAATTTCACTCCAGCGTCTCACTTCTTGTCCTGAAAACCCCCATCTAAAACCCCCCTCGAAAAAATATTTCAAAAAGAAAATAATGTATGTAACTTCTACACCCCGCGCAGAGCACCGGCGTACCCCTCCTGGACACCCGTATCTTACTCGAAACGGAACACTCGCCCGCCGCCAGGTACTCTCGGCAAAAAAGGGGGTGCCTCAAATTCATCACTTCGCAACAAAACGATACACACACAAAGTAATATGACTTTACTGGTATTTCAAGGAAGCTATGAGGACTATGGTGTCGTGTAATTGTTGGGAGTGTGTAATAGCAGTGCAAAACTGGAATATTTTGAGATTTGGATAATTTGGGTTGAAGTCCGCGTAACCGGAACTTGCCCAAAAACTTATAGCATGTACTCGAAAGCTTCAAGTTGACCCTCTGGATAGTCTTTTGAGCAATTCCTTGAGTCAATTTCTACTCTTCAATAGCAGTTTATTTATCATCAATTTATTCACCATACTAACCCATTCCACCTTCTCCGCCCAAAAATAGACGCCTCATCGAATTCCACAATATTTAACAACAAGAAAGCCAAGAAAAACTCATAGAGAACCAGAATGGATCGGTTTTGGTGAAACCACAGGCCCAAGGTCTTGATTCCGTCAACCTATCTCGTCGTGATGGGTATGAGCTATTCATAGAGGGACGTAAATCGTTGAAATATTACATCAAAGTTCGGCAAAAGGTATGCTCTACCATGGTAATACCATGGTACCATACCTTAAAATACCTACCTTTTTAATCTGAAAAAGGTATGGTGACCTAC